>CM059187.1:69724-135837 GCA_030323885.1 Branchipolynoe longqiensis | reverse complement strand
GGACACAACCTCACCATCCCCTCACCCAGACACAACCTCACCATCCCCTCACCCGGTTACAACCTCACCACCCCCTCACCTGGACACAACCTCACCATCCCCTCACCCAGACACAACCTCATGACCCCCTCATGCGGACACAACCTCACCATCCCCTCAGCTGGACACAACCTCAGCACCCCCTCACCCAGAAACAACCTCACCATCCTCTCACCCAGACATAACCTCACCATCCCCTCACTTGGACACAACCTCACCATCCCCTCACCCAGACACAACCTCACCGTCCCCTCACCCAGACACAACCTCACCACCCCCTTACCCAGACACAACCTCACCATCCCCTCACTTGGACACAACCTCTCCACCCCCTCACCCGGACGCAACCTCGCCATCCCCTCACCTAGACACAACTTCACCATCCCCTCGCCCAGACACAACCTCACGATCCCCTCACCTGGACACAATCTCACCATCTCCTCATCCAGAAACAACCTCACCATCCCCTCACCCAGACACAACTTCAACATCCCCTCACCCGGACACAACCTCAACATCCGCTCACCTGGACAAAACCTCACCATCCCCTCACTTGGACACAACCTCACCACCCCCTCACCCAGACACAACCTCAACATCCCCTCACCCAGACACAACCTCACCATCCCCTCACCCACACACAACCTCACCATCTCCTCACCTGGACACAACCTCACCACCACCTCACCCAGACACAACATCAACATCCCCTCACCCAGACACAACCTTACCATCCCCTCACTTGGACACAACCTCACCATCCCCTCACCCAGACACAACCTCCCCATCTCCTCACCCGCACACAACCTCAGCAACTCCTCACCGTGGCACAAGCTCACCATTCCCTCACCCGGACACAACCTCACCACCCCCTCACCTAGACACAACCTCACCATCCCTTCACCCGGACATAACCTCACCACCCCCTCACCCGGACACAACCTCACCATCCCCTCACCCCACACAACCTCACCATCCCCTCACCCAGACACAACCTCACCATCCCCTCACCCGCACACAACCTCACCACCATGTCACCTGGACACAACCTCACCATCCCCTCACCCAGACACAACCTCACACCCCTCACCCAGACACAACCTCACCATCACCTCACCTGGACACAACCTCACCATCCCCTACCCACCCACTACCCACCATCTCCTCCCGACTCAACCCCTGAACCCTCTCACGTACAACCTCACCATCCCCTCGCCCAGACACAACCTCACCATCCCCTCACCTGGACACAACCTCACCATCCCCTCACCCGGACACAACCTCAGCAACCCCTCACCCGGACACAACCTCACCATCCCCTCACCCGGACACAACCTCAGCAACCCCTCACCCAGACACAACCTCACCACCCCCTCACCCAGACACAACCTCACCATCCCCTCACCCAGACACAACCTCACCATCCCCTCACCCGGACACAACCTCACCATCCCCTCACCCGGACACAACCTCACCACCCCCTCACCCGGACACAACCTCACCATCCCCTCACCCGGACACAACCTCACCACCCCCTCACCCAGACACAACCTCACCACCCCCTCACCTGGACACAACCTCACCACCCCCTCACCCAGACACAACCTCACCACCCCCTCACCCAGACACAACCTCACCATCCCCTCACCCGGACACAACCTCACCATCCCCTCACCCGGACACAACCTCACCATCCCCTCACCTGGACACAACCTCACCACCCCCTCACCAGGACACAACCTCACCACCCCCTCACCCAGACACAACCTCACCATCCCCTCACCCAGACACAACCTCACCACCCCCTCACCCAGACACAACCTCACCATCCCCTCACCAGGACACAACCTCAACATCCCCTCACCGGACACAACCTCACCATCCCCTCCTGTACACAACTCACCACCCCCTCACCCAGACACAACCTCACCATCCCCTCACCCTGACACATCACATCCCCTCACCCAGACACAACCTCACCATCCCCTCACCCGGACACAACCTCAACATCCCCTCACCCGGACACAACCTCACCATCCCCTCACCTGTACACAACCTCACCACCCCGTCACCCGGACACAACGTCACCATCCCCTCACCCACACATCTCCTCAGTTGGCAACCTACGCGAACACCAAATAGCGAACAACATCCAGCAACACTCTTTGTCGAAAATTTTAGAGACTGTCTCCTTTTCACTCACTCCAGGCCTTTTGACACTCAGGCCCCCACTCAAATCTCACGGATTGCTTGGTCAGATGGGTAAGTGGTGCCACAACAGCTGCATAATTCAAAATGCAACAACCGAGAAGTGTGGACCAACATTTATTACGCTCAAATACTAGATACAGGTTGCTTTATAAATCAGAGAATTTCAAAGATTATTAATTATCTATACGACTAACACAGTGAAGCTGCTGACAGAGGAGACCAGCCTGCCACATAACAAGCAGATGCTAATACCTTTTAATCATTAACCCGGAAAGCCTTACGCACAGCTCCAGTGACTGGACGGCCTCAGGATAGATGTTAGCGGCAGAACGTGTATCACCCACACAACACGAGGTGGGGTGGGCATGGTTCTCCTCTGATTTCCTTCATGTAGTGGTGGAGGGGTGGAGCTGACAGTGGAGGTGATGGTTGTGTTGGTCATTGGAAGGGTTAGAGCTGAAGGCCAGGGTGAAGGAGGACTTGATGGGTGAGGTTTCACTCCTCTCCGCATCTGTTCGTTTTCTGCTATTTAAAAGTTTGGGAATGAAAGAGAGAGAAATGAAAGAAATCTATTTTTTTTAAATATATATGTATGTGTGTATGTATGTGTGTGTGATTATTGTATTGATTTTGATTTGATTGCTTTTTCACCACCCCTTTTTATATACTACACACTTTCACTGAGTGAATTATTCATATTGGCATTTAATGATAAGGAGAAAGAGCTGGAGGGGGAAGTGAACTAATCTCGAGCTATAGTTTTAGCTACTGTGCTGAGATAAGATAAGATTGTCCATGTTTTGTACTTTACTGGAAGCTTGCACACATTTGTTATTCACATTCTCCTTTAACTCAAGCATATAAGTAAGTCAGTAGGTAAGTAAGTAAGTTAAAAAAACGCTCACTTCCTATGTCGTCTCCTAGTCGAAAGCGCACACTCTTTTCATGTTTTTCGTTTCGCGGTGCGAGTTTTCTATTAGCGACAACTGTAATATAGATGAAAACATTTAGCGTTTTAATGATGATGATGATGATGATGATGATGTTGATGAATGAAAGTACAAGAAATACTGTAATATAGATGAGGTCATCTAGCATTTTGATGATGATGAAGATGATGGATGAAAGTACAAGAAATAAGTTGAGTGAATGATGAGAGTCAGTTTGTCAGTGAGTGAGTGAGTGAGACTGAAACTCGTTAAAGATGGATTAGAAAAGTGAAAAATCATATATACCAGGAGAAATGGTGAAGTTTGGTAGAAAATGTTGGGGTTTGTCATAGATGTTGGTGTCTAGCTCAATCGTGTGTGCAATGATTATCTTGGGATGAGTTCCCATCCCATAAATTTTGAGTCTCTTCTTTTTCACTTGGAGATGGAGACTCCCTCTCTCCCCATCTACGTCCCTGAAGTTGAAGTTGTTAATGAGGAATGTGGTGGAGAATTTATTAGTAAGGGAGATTTACTTTTATTAAAATAAGAATGGGAACTCTCTCCACCTCATTTCTCCTCTTCCTCTTCCCTCCCTTTAGAAACGCTAGATCCGGTGGGTATGCTACAGGTGAGGGGGTTGCATACTCCTCCCCTACATTTTACTTTCCCCATTTCTATTGCGGCATTAACCTCAAGGAGCAACGCACTCTCTACTTCATTGCCGCTAGTAGAGTGTGCAACAAACCTGGTGAAAAAAGGGGGGGGGGGGAGAAGAACAGCCACATCATTATCATCATCATGCATTGTTGATGATGATGATGTTGATAATGATGGAATTATGAATGAAGTTGATGTTGTTGGTGTCGCTGCAAATGATAAAGCTCGAGCAGGGGAGGGGGATGTGCGGAAAACTCCACATTTCATGCAAATCTCTCGCCGGAATCATCTGAAAAGTCACTTCCAACTAAAAATTCAAAACAAGGTGGGAAAGGTTAAGGAGGCAAAAAAAAAAGATGCACTCCCTCTATCTCTTGTGCTCTCCCTCCCAAAAAGAGAATCCTCCTCCTCCTCCTCATTGCAATGATCATGATGAAATTCCGTACACAGAAGTTCATAACCATCACATGAGGAAAGGGGGGGGGGGGGGAATTGAGGAGCTGGAGGTGGAGGGAGAATATTTTTCCCTCAAACAAAGAAAAAAGATTTAACTATTTCATCCCAAAAGGAACTCATCATCAACATCATAAATATCATCATCATCAAAGAAAGTTAAAAACTAAACAAAAACAAGCTCACTTATAGATTATAATAATAATAATAATAATGATTCTGATAAAATTTTAAAGTATAAATTGGTTAGTTTTTGGAAAAAGTCATTACTTGCTATTAGTTACTCAAACTATAACCACTGTTGGGATTTATCTTATTATTGATATTGATGCTGATGATGATGATTATGTTATTGATGACATTGATGTGATACTACTACTACTAATATTACTACTGCTACTACAAAAAAAAACATCAACAACAACAAAAATGTAATCATCAGAGGGAAAGGAAATCCTCCCACTGAGAGAGTTTGATTTCACCAATTCGAGCATGTGTAATGCTATTATTGAATTCACTGTTGATAATAGTAGTAGTAGTGAAGATTCCAATGAACGATCTGCTTCCTTTTTAATGTCTTCGGAAAAAAAGTGCTTAACTTTTTTTCCCCTCATAATTTGTGTATTTGTATTATGACTGAGTATTACTACCATTATTCCAATGAAAGAAATGCTTTAGTCTGATTTTCTGTGTAAAATGATGAATACAAGCATTGAGTATTTTTTACATTTGCAATGACTGTATGGATTTTTGGATTTAATGAAGATATTTATTGTTTTATCATGTTTATCTTACATTGTTTTGAGGTGATTGTTTTTGTTGTGTTTTTTTTTAAACATATGTAACTGTGTATTACTACATCTTCATTTATTCATTACATTCTCTACTTACGAATCTATGTGACTACAAATGTTTATCATTAGCAATAAGTTATAAATAAAATAAGAACTATGAAACACAATAATGATGTTTTCTGTCTTTTATTATTACTATTTTATGAACAATCATTTCAATATATATATATATATATATATATATATATATATATATATATATATAAATATATAAAAGGCATACATAAATACATACACATGAATAACTACTGTTGCTGTTACTGTTACTGATAGTGTTAATGATGATGTTATTACAACTTATTTTAGTCAAACTACTACTACTACTTCTCCTCAGTTTACTTTAGAGTGAGACCTCAGTTTATTTTAGAGTGAGACAACATCATCTTTGCCAACTGAAGCTCCATAGGAACAAAAGCAACGCGATTACAGATGTCGCACTGCTTGCAATTGTGCGCAATCTCATCACACTTCACCTCAAAGTCACAATGCTGGAATAGGATTGAGGGAAGATGTTCCTTCAGAAACTTGCTTAAAACCTCCAATTGATTCGCACTCAAATGAACTCCCTGTTTGCAGGAAGTTAGCATACTTTTCTCTGGAGGTTTTGATCTTTCAGAGTTCGAAACAAACCATTTGCGAAAGTCAATGCGGGAACTGTCTTGCTCAATCACTGCATACACACCACAACCAAAGTTGACGTGGAATCCCCCAAAGCGACGCTCTGTCTTTTTTTTGTCTTTTTTAAAATTTTATTGAGGCTGTATTCATACTGTCCATAGCATGTAAGCCCGGGTACCCAGGCTTGTTTTCAATGCTGGCCAGCTGTAGTTTTGGTGTTGTCTTACCAAGCAGTAGCTGCTGATAAGTTATTTGATTGTCTGCATTTCAGTAGCAGATAGATAGTCTGTTGGTATGTTTATTTTTGTTCTATTCTTATTACTATGTTAGTTGTTTTCTTAAGGTTCTATGTTAGTGTTTTGGGGTTTTCTTGGGAAGAGTTTTCCGCTTTTTCTACGTAATAGATGGTTGAGTTATGTTTGTTGAATTTGATTTGATTCATATTGTTGTTGGATATGTTATCTGGCTTTTATATTTCCGGTTGTCCCGCCGTGGGCTGTCCAGTTGGTGGGCCGTGACATATCACCTGCCCCTTTGTGGTGCAGTTCAGTTGGGGTTTCCAGTTTTTATTTTGCACAGATATTTTTTGTATATTTTTAGGTCAGGGATTTGTCTTTCTTTCACCGTTTGGGCATTCCATGCCTTGGCGGCCATTTCCAGCGTGCTCCTTTCATGGGCTTTGATCCGGCTTCTGGTCTGCCTTAGTAGTGGTGCCTTGCTTGCTCTGGTGTCCCTTAGTGGTTGGGTTAGATGCTTAATGTCTTGGCTATATCCATATGCTAATGTTTTTAGGTGGATTATCCTTCTGTTTTCTAGTAGCTTTACTTTAGTTCTTTTGTGTAGGTCATAAGTGGGGTGTAGTTTGTCTACTTTCAGGCAGATTTTTAGGGCCCTATTTTGTAATATCTGCAATTTTTTTAGTAGCTCTTTTTTAGCACCCATGTAAATTACATCCCCATAGTCAAAGTAGGGGAGTACCATGCCTTTGAAGATTTTTATTGACATATCTTGTGTCATATAGTTTCTTAGTTTAGCAAATAGCCATAGTTTGTGGTTTACTTTTTGTATGATTTTTGTTACACACAGATTGTAGTTTAGCTGGCTATCTAGTTCTAGGCCTAGGTATTTGTAGTGATTTACACTTTCCAGTGTTTGGTTTCCTAGTGTACATTGTAGGTTTCTTCCTGTGATTGCTGTATGTGAGAAGAGTACAGTTTTAGATTTATTTGCATTGATGGTTATTTTATTGGATTCACACCAGCCGTCCAGCTTTAGCAGGAGGTTGTTCAGTTTGGTTGCTATCTCCTCTACTGTGCTTCCTTCTGCATATACGACAGTGTCATCCGCATATAGCTGGAGACATTCTGTCTCCAGCCATTTTTCTAGGTCGTTTATGTATAGTATAAATAGTAGTGGTCCCAGGACTGATCCTTGGGGTACACCACAGGTGACAGTTTGTTGGTCTGAGAGTGTACCATTTACTTTAGTTTTTTGCTGTCTGTTGTTTAGGTAGCTTTTTATCCAGTTTATTGATTTGGATTTAATGCCCATGTTGTTTAATTTTCTTATTAATATGCTGTGGTCTACAGTGTCAAAGGCTTTGCTGAAGTCGATGAAGGCTGCTCCAACTAATTTCTTCTGGTTCAATGATGCCAGCACATCACTTGTTAGGTTTGCTATTGTTTTTGATGTGGAGTGTAGTTTTCTGAAACGTCCTTGCCTCTTGTTTAGTATATTGTTTTTTTCCAGGTGCTCATTTATGTGCCTGTGGAATATTTTTTCAATTAGCTTGCCTGGTGTTTGCAAGATTGATATTGGTCTCTAGTTCCCCATGTTTTGTTTGTCACCACTTTTGTATATAGGGGTGATGGTTGCCATCTTCCATGCTGTGATGAAGTGTCCCTGTTCAAATGATATGTTGAACAGGTCAACCATGATATCTGGGATGGCTTGGAGCGACTCTTTCAGTATTTTCGTGGGGATTCCATCTATTCCACTTGGTTTGTTTTCATCTATGTCATTTAATAGTTGTGTTAGTTCTTTTAGGTCAGTTTTGCAGGTGGGGATTTCATCCTGGATATTTTCTGACTTGTTTTCCCAGATTCTTGTGAATTTCTTTGATAACCTTTGTCCTACCGTGGCAAAGTGGGTATTTAGTTTATTTGCTGCATCACTATCTGTGTGCGTATTTCCATCCTTATCCTGGAAGCTTATGCATTCTTCTATCTTGTTTTGGGGAATAGTAAGCTTACGTTTTTCCAGAACTTATTTGTGTTGCTTCCCCAGTCCTTGTCTTGTTTTACTAATATTTCTTTTTTGCTGTCCTTACAGCTTTGAGCGAGTTGTTTCTGGCAGTATTATAGGCCCTTTTATCCTCTGGGTCTTTAGTACATTTCACTTTGTCACCTAGCTTTCGTTTTGTTGCAATATGTGTTAACAGTTCCCTGTCTAACCACGGGTCTTGGTTTCGCTGTATTTTTAGTTTCTTTATGGGACACATCACATCTAATGATTGTTTTATTTCTGTGACAATGTTATTCCAGTAGATATCCTGTCTAACCACGGGTCTTGGTTTCGCTGTATTTTTAGTTTCTTTATGGGACACATCACATCTAATGATTGTTTTATTTCTGTGACAATGTTATTCCAATATATATATATATATATAAACATTTTTGATATATCAATGAGTATCCTTATCGTCTTTCATTTTAGTTGGTGGAGTTAAATGAAACTAATATCATTCGAAAGAGCTTTCCTAAACAAATGAAGTGAACTATATCACATTATCACCTTGGATAAACTTACCTAGAATTGGAAGGAAAAACTGCTCTTCACTTGAAGTTGACTTTCAAATACTGGAGGAGAATGTCAGCAGTGTTTCATCAAACTTCCACCTATGAGATCTTTCTTTCTTTTCAATGGTGAAGCATATGTTGGAGGAATGAAATTATTGTAGAAAGATATTTTTTTCTCCACCATCGACATCATCTTCATCATATTTTTTGTTTACCCATCCCCTCCTCCAAAAAAATATCTAGAAAACATGGGAAATATAGTTACATCAAAGAATAAATAAATCCAAAATAAATAAAACATGAACATTTTATTGTGAGATGGATGTGTTTAAACAACAGCTGGCTTGTCTTCTGTCATCCATCTCCAACAACCACCACCCCTCGCGCGGAGAGGGGTGGTGTGTGTGTGTGGAGTGGAGAGGCGCTCGTGCACCAGGCTCACTTGTGCCTGCGACGCACACAGGGGTTTGGAGTATATGCTTGGAGAGTGTGTTTTGTTTCGCATCACTTAACACCGGTTTTGGAAGGGGAGGAGGGGGAGTGAAGGAGGGAGATGCCAGAGAGGAGATGAATAGGAAACTATGCTTGGAGATTTAGAACGTTCCGCATCAAATAACTCAACCAATGACAGGGAGGAAAGGAGTTCCATTGACAAAAAAGCAAACCAAAACCTAAAAAATACTTTGTTATCATGGGAGGGAGGGAATGATGATTTTGAGATCTAATTAAACTAGGCGGGGCTTATTCACTCTGGTGAGTATAAAAACCGATAGTTTTTTACATCCATCAAGCGCCATCTATCCTCCAGTGAGAATAGAGCTTATTTTCACATCTCCGTGAAATTGTCACCTCCACCTCCACCATCACCACCACCATCACCAGCACCACCACCACCACCGCCTCCAACACCATCACCATCACCACCACCACCGCCACCACCAGCGTCATCAAGTCTAGCACTTCTATCCAACAGAGTTATCCGATAGCAACACCAACTACAACACACACCAACTGGTATACCAACGGGTATTCCTCTCCATCTGTATCGCAGAAGTATAAACTCGTTGCTGTTGCTGCTACTTCTACTGCTGCTATAGACTCAGTCATTGGCACTGAGCGCTTCAAAAACCCCTTCTGCATGAAAGCCATGATAGCGACTGAGAGGAACAGTGAGTGGCGGTGGAGGTATCAATGGAAAAGCTTATATAGCTTGTGGGGTCTGTGAGACTTTAAAAAACAACCCCCCCAAAAAAATATATCCACACACAAAAGAAAACCACCCCATCTGGATGTGAAGTGGGAGGGGGAGTGAACACGTGGGGTGAGGGAGGGAGGATGGGTGGGAGGGAGGATGGGTGGGAGGGGAGGATATGCATGGAGGTTGCGCCCGCATAGGCGCAGTGCAACGGAAAACTAACACATAGCCTCGATACCTCAGTTGGGAGAGCGGTAGAGTGAAGATCTAATGGTCTTGGGTTCAATCCCGGGTCTGGGCAAGTTCAGTTTTCCTTACTTACTTACACACACACGCGCATGCGCACACATACTCATTTCAGACAGTGATATTGCTGTCATTGTTATCATCATCATCGCTGACATCAATGGATTCCAACATCATAGTTCGCCAACCAAAGAAGGGCCACTTCCAATGCATTCCATATGAAATAATCCGAGCATTGTTAAAGGCAAATGAAATCTCCTGTAAAAACGCTTCTTTATTCGGAATGAGAATGCAGGAAAAATCCTCCCGCCCATAGTCAATAGCGCCACAAATTAAATTGTTATATTGAAAACTGTCTGTAAGTTGTGGGAACAATTTCCCACTAGATCTATCAATAACTCCAACACCGGCACAATGAACTATGATATGAATACTCGCGCTATTCACATCCAATTGAAATCTCACAGGATATACTTGTCTTTGAGGTTGAGATGCATGATATAAAATGATGTAATCAATATCATGATTCTGTAACAATTGTTCAAATTCCTGTAATGCTGTAAGCAAGGGTTGAAGTTTCATAGGATGATGTTTATTCTCCTTCCAAACGGAAAAGAAATCATGAATATGCTCTTTATCCAAAGGAATATGAATACTCTGAATATTCCTATATCTTGTCAAATCCTCCATAAAAGCATGATCACTATCTCCCATAATGCATTGTGCGATATCTTCCGATATGTCGCCCATTCTCACTCGCAACAAATCCATCCAAACAGTGACTTGGTTTTTTTGGGGGTTCGCTGGGGGCGAATGATGGGGTGGTGGGGTGCTAGATGGTATCCCACCCTGAAAATGCTCAATGACGTCATCGGTTGGGTTCGCTGGGGGCGAATGATGGGGGGGGGGGGGGTGGCAGATGGTGTCGCAGGCTGAAAATGCTCAATGACATCATCGGTTGGGTTCGCGCTGAAAATGCTCAATGACGTCATCGTTTGGGTTCGCTGGGGGCGAATGATGAGGGGGGTGGGGGTGGCAGATGGTATCCCACCAGGGGGGTGGGTGTGGAGGTGGCAGATGTTATCGAGCGATGAAAATTCTCACTGACGCCATCGCTTGGGTTCGCTGGGGGCGAATGATGGGGGGGTGGGGGGTGGGGGTGGCAGATGGTATCCCACCCTGAAAATTCTCAATGACGTCATCGGTTGGGTTCCCACACACACACACACACACACACAGGTCATCTAAGGACAAACCGGTCATCTAAGGACAAACCTACCCCCCCACCAACAAACAACGGGTCATCTAAGGACAAACCTACCCCCCACCCTAAAAGTATGGGTCATCTAAGGTCAATGGACTCTCTCAGAAGGGGTCATCAAGTGCAATGGACTCTCTCAGAGCCAGGATTACGTAATTTTACGCTCAATCGAACCCTACTATACTACTGATAGTGATACATACTCCTTATGCCTAGTACACACCTCCCGTATAGGATTCGCGCACTAAAACCGGCGACTCGACCCGACCCGCTTAAAACTGAAAACGGGCCGATTCGTTTTTCGAATCGCGAATCGCAATCGTAATCGGCCGGTTTTAGCCCTAAAACTGAGGTTTTATGCGCGAATCGCAATCGCTAGGTGTGCGCAGGGAGCGCACACCTTGCGATTTTTGTGTGCGAAACGGGCAGTTTTAGATCGTATACGGTAGGTGGGTGCGCACAAACGGTAGGTGTGTACCAGGCATTAGATAACCGCCCTTGTGGCGACATCTGCAGAGAACGCTTAATATACATGACAGAATCGGGGAAGGACGTACGTTAGTGGCGACATCTCTGAAGAAGCCAGGGACCAGGCTAGTGTTACATTTTCCGCGGTACGCCAGTTTGCGAGGTACACTGTCGCTTCTGCGCATGCGTGGATTTCCTGAACATGCGCCAAATTCGACCGACTCCTTCAAACTGCAGAGTGTTGCAGTTTCCGCGGTACGCCAGTTTCCGAGATACGCTGTCGATAAGCACAGTGTAGGCAGTAGATAAAGGATGCATCTGGTACTCGCCGTACACGGCTGAATACCAGCCCTATATAAAAACGGTCGAAAAAGCGGGTTAATGAAATGAGAGCCAAAATTCACAATCCAAGAAGCAACAATTATTCTTTACATATGTCTTATTATTTCCCTGCTACCTTTGAGTTGAAAAATATAATAAAACATGTAGTTTAATCAGATTTAAAAGTGAAATCGACTGCGTTCTATGGCCGCCATCTTGACTTTTTGCATTCTTGCCCATTTCACCAACTCTGGGTCTATATATGTAGCCATTTGATCCTGGAACCACAGTTTCTAGTTCCTGTTTCATACTAAAGCTATTTTCGCCCGTATTTACACTGCGTTGTCCTTCACCCATGTACTAGTACAAGGGTGAATCTTTTATCTATGTAGGCAGTTGCCAGCCTTCTGTATGTAATCCAATATGACCACCGAAAGTAGCCTCGTGACGTCATTACATCCCCTCTATTGTTTTAATAATTATTTTTGTACCTCTGAGAGGGGGGTGGGTACTTTTATTTATGTATTCATGACTTGGGTTAAGTGGGGGTTGTATCTCTGAGAGGAGGGGGGTAATTCTTGTTTATTTTTGTTCTTTTTGTATCGCTGAGGTGGGGGGGGGGTACTTTTATTTATCTATTCATGGGTTGGTGTTGGTGGGGGGGGGGGGGGGTATTTCCTACCTCTATTCACACAGTGGCTGGCTTGGTTTTTGGGGAGGGGAGGTGCTTTTACATTCTTTTAATTATTGCTTCAAATATTTCGGGGAGGGGGGGTACTTTTTTTTTGTTAACTATCTCGCGAGGGGGAGATTATTTTAATAATTATTTTTGTATCTCTGAGAGGGGGGGGGGGGGTAATTCCTGTTTACTTGTGTACTTATGTCTAATCAATGTAGATGTTTTCTGCACTACGGTAGTGTTCTTATTCGCGCGTGAGGACGTTTCACGCGGATGTGACACTGACACTATAGTGACATAATCTATGTTTTCTGCACTACGGTAGTGTTCTTATTCTCATAACTCGGAAGTTTCACTGACACTATAGTGACATTGACCATGAAACGATCACTGCAGAAAACTTCTATTATCTAGAAAATCACACCAGATACAATATATAACCAATCTTATCAGTTGGGGTGTGGTGGTTTCAGCGGGTTCCCGTGCTCAGAGGTGTCCCTCGCTTCTGCGCATGCGTCAGAATCTAATAAGGATGGCCGTAATCGATTAACACTACCCGGGCGACTCGGGTCATCCCAGTCGTCAGAAATTCAAATAGAACACGGCGAGTGGAGTCGACAAATACACGTGCCATGTGCAAAAAAAGAATAACTTAGATTAATTAAATGGAAATAGAGGTAAACTGGGCCATCATAAAATACTTTAAATCCTATTTTGCTGTATTTTTATCGGTCATTAAAAAAAAAAAAAAAGATTGTCCACCCGAGCGCGGAGAAGCGTATTCGATTATTCGACCCGAGTTTGTAGGATGTGCGCATGCGCCAATAAGTGGCTCAGGTGACCCGAGTTGATGCGAAATCCGCGCATGTGCAGAAGCAGCGCAGAAGCGAGGGACACCTCTGAGCACAGGAACCCGCTGAAACCACCACACCGGCATCAGTTTGAGCATCATTGTTGATTGTAGTGAATATTCAAATATGTCTAAAGCTGCGTTTACACGGGCGAGTTAAAACGCCTTAGGTAGAACCAGTTGCCTAGATCAGTTTACATTTGCCCGTGTAAACGCGCCGCTGAGGCGTTTTAAGCCCTGTTTACACGGGCGATTTAAAACGCTTCATATGAAACCACTTGCCTAGATCGACTCACATTTGGCGTGTAAACGCGGCTCTGTGGCGTTTTAGGGCTGAATCGATTCGTATGAAACGTTTCATCTATACCACCTCCCGAGGTAGTATAGATGAAGCGATTCAGCTGGTTCCCGGCAGTGTTAGGGCCCGATTAGGCTGAAATCTAGTGAATGCGATCATATTTAACAGAATTAGATACTCAAATAATGAAATTTAATTAAATTAACCTTAAATTCCAAGCGATATTAACGTAGCAGCTACATCTGCGTCGAATCGACTTGTGTAAACTAAACAAATAGCAGTGCTTGCCGGCTACAGGCGGACCTAAGGCTGCTTGTTCCCGGTGGCAAAACACTTTAAAAACTCTGTCGTGTAAACGCGTCTCTAAAACGCTTCATATAAATTGCTTTGTCTAGAACGTTTCACAATTCTCCGTGTAAACACGGCTTTAGGGCTGAAACGTTTCACCTGAAACGTTTCACGTATACCACCTCGGGAGGTGGTTTACAGGAACCGTTTTAGAGCACATATTATAGAATTTAGTCTATGAAACCGCTAGCTGTCCACAGATATTTTTTTCATCATTTATTTTTAGGGTTTCACTGCCCAGCAGAAGTTTTGACCGTTCCAAACCAATACGATTCAGTCCATACAGATCTAGGTCGAACCCACTCTCTACTGGCGACGTCGACTAACCGAAACTGGCGCTGGTTCGTATGGACTTGCTCATGCGCATATATCGATTTCCGCCTTCAAACTCGGTGCGTGTAAATGCGCCACTAAATCGATTCAGGTAAAACGCTTTGCCTAGATCGTTTTACTTTTTGCCTGTGTAAACGCAGCTTAAAGCCGTGTTTACACGGGCATTTGTAAAGCGAATTAGACAAAGCGAGTTATATGAAGCAAAGTAGTGGCGCGTTTACACACAGAGCGGTTTGAGGCGGAAATCAATATCTGCGCATGAGCAAGTCCAGACTAACCAGCGCCAGTTTCGGTTAGTCGACGTCGCCACGAGAGAGTGTGGGTTCGACCTAGATATGTATGGACTGAATCGTATTGGTTTGGAACAGTCAAAACTTCTGCTGGGAAGTGAAAACCTTAAAATAAGTCATGAACAAAATATCTGTGCACCTCTAGCAGGTCCATAGAGCAAATTTACCGGAAAGTCAACAAACTCAGATCTCGAATGTGACGTCCTTAATCTGGCTCATCTAAACCGCTTGCGTCTACACACGCAAGATAGGCCGACTCAAGTTAGATCGCTTCATATGAACTACCTCGCGCGGCGGTTTACATAAAGTGAATAATATGAATCGAATCAGCCCCAATCTGCTTCAGCGTCATGTTTACACGGCGAATGTAAGGCGAACTAGGCAAAGCGCTTTGGTCGTAATGCTCGCATTGCGTTTGATGCGAGGGAAGGAAGAGACCCTCCCCCCACCTCTCTCCCGCCGCCGCCCGGCTTTCTCACCTTCCCTGTCATCCCTCCCTCAGCTTTCTCCCGCCTCGCCCTTTCTCCCTGCCCGCCGGCTTTCTCACCACCCCCGCACTCTCGCCTCTCGCTCCTTCCCTTATAAGGCCGCCCGTCGGCCTCCTTCAGCCATTCGCCTTCCTGCCGTCCTCGCTGCACAAGCCCTCTCTTTTCTCTTGGACTTCTCCACGGCTGACGGACGCATCCACGGCCGACGCACCTCTACCGACGCAGACGCACACATCATGCCTGGCAGCGGCAGAGGGAAGGGACGCCGGGGAACCCGGAGGACCACCGGAGGACCATCGGCCGCCTCACCAGCCCCCTCCGCCCCGGGTTCCCCCCACTGCGCCTCGCAACCGCCCCTCGGGCGACTGGGCTTTCGACGCCGACACGGCCGCCATCCTTCAGGCGCTGGAGCGCATCACCACATGCCTCGACGCCCTCGACTGCGGCAGCTCCGATCGCGCCGAGGAGACGACTCCGACCACCGCGCCCCGGCGCCCGGCCTACTCCTCACCGCCCACCCCGGCGCCTCGGGCGCATGTAGTCGGGGGAGCACTCCCACCACCCCCGCCTCAGGCACCGCTCCCGGGGGCGGTGCATCCGCAGTACGAGCGGTACACCCGCCGCACCGTCCAGCCGCCAGCTCCCGTGCCTCCCTACGACCAGGACGAGGTCGACCACACCCCGGCATCCGCGGCCGACGCCGTGAGGCAGATCCTCGCGTCGGCCGAGGCGCAGCAGGCCGGGAGGAGAAAAGGCATCTCCCCCGACTACCTCTTCCCCTCCGACCTCGTCGAGAGAGGCCCCGAGCGGAAACCGGTCAAGCGCGGGGGGGGGGGGGGGGGGGACGAGTACAGCCTTGCCCTCCTCACCCTCCTTAGCCACCCTGCCTTCCCCGCGCACTCCCTCCTGGGCCTGAACCACCACGCCCTCACAGTGCTGCGCGACAACCTCCTCTACCCCTGGCCTACCGTCCGCCGCTACTCGGAGACTGTGTTCACCTGGATAGCGGACGGTAGGCTCCCCCAGGGGTGGCACGACCCTGTGACCCTGAACATGGTGAGAATGGAGATTCTCACCATGCCCGCCCCCCAAGCCGCCCCGACAGCACCAGCCCCCCGAGACGCAGACCTCCCCCAAGGTGCACACCAGCCACGGACCCAAGCCGACAGCCGTCCCACCTACAGCCGGGAAGCTCACGGGGCCCCCTGCGCCGCCTGGAACCGCGAGCCCACCTCATGCGACCGGGCCGCCGTCGGGGAGGCCCATGGCGAGGCGGGGGCCAGACAGCGGCACATATGCGCCTACTGTGCTAACGTGAGGAGGATACTCACCATGCACAGCGAGGCCCTGTGCCTCTCCAAACAAGCCCGTTAGCGCCAGACCCCGGCCGCCTTGGCGGATTTTTGAACCGCCGGCTCCCCCCGGCCGGCCCGGGGGGCCATAACCGGCGCCTCACCTACACCTCTGCCGACAACCCCTTGACCACCACGGATCACCTCGTAACGACCACCGACCGAAACGCCGCACGCCCAGCAAAAGCCACCGGCCCGCAGCCGGAAGGCTACCGGACCCGGACCGCAGGGAGCACCAACGGCTCCCCAGGCACACGGCCCGAACACGGGGCCCGAGGCGCCGAGCACCACAGCCCGAGCCGCCCCGCCCACAGCACCCACGACACAGCCGGGGACCATCACCCCACGCCGCAGGCCCCAGACGCCCCCCACACTGACCACAAACCCTCCCTAGACATCACAGCCGCCGACCGTCACGCCGACCATCACGACCTCCACATCTCCCCCAGTGACACCGCCTTCCCCGACGGCTCTCCAGGGAGCGGGCCTCCCCAACTTTTTGGCCGCCCGCCTCCCTGTCGCCGTAGGCCCCCGACTCATCACGACACCCAAGACCTCCTCCGACGCCCAAGCCACCGCTAGCGGGTGCCCCTCCATCGCCTGGACCTCAGAGGCGATGCACGCCTCCGTGCCTCGCCCCGCCCCCTCGGGCGCCCCTCGAGCCCTCTCCTCCTTTTTTGGTGGAGGGCTCTTCGGCGCCCCTCACCCGAACATTTCAAGCTCCCCCGAGCTCATTACTATAAGATATTTTGACCGCTCCTTATGAGCTTTCTTACTGCCTTGCTTTCGCCGCATTTGACTTTTGTATTTAGCTGCTTATTTTCCTTGTTTTCTGTATAGCTGCTTATTTTCCTTGTTGTTCTGAGGCCTTAAATAAAGTGCCTTTTTTCCCACCCCGCCTTGCTTTCTTCCTTTTCGCACATCGGTCGTAATGCTCGCATTGCGTTTGATGCGAGGGAAGGAAGAGACCCTCCCCCCACCTCTCTCCCGCCGCCGCCCAGCTTTCTCACCTTCCCTGTCATCCCTCCCTCAGCTTTCTCCTGCCTTGCCCTTTCTCCCTGCCCGCCGGCTTTCTCACCTCCCCCGCACTCTCGCCTCCCCGCTCCTTCCCTTATAAGGCCGCCCGCCGGCCTCCTTCAGCCATTCGCCTTCCCGCGGTCCTCCCTGCACAAGCCCTCTCTTTTCTCCACCCACCCACCCAACTCTGCTCACATGCTAGTGGAGGGCTCTTCGGCGCCCCTCACCCGAACATTTCAAGCTCCCCCGAGCTCATTACTATAAGATACCTTGACCGCTCCTTATGAGCTTTCTTACTGCCTTGCTTTCACCGCATTTGACGTTTGTATTTAGCTGCTTATTTTCCTTGTTTTCTGTATAGCTGCTTATTTTCCTTGTTGTTCTGAGGCCTTAAATAAAGCGCCTTTTTTCCCACCCCCGCCTTGCTTTCTTCCTTTTCGTGCATCATTTGAGGCGTTTTAACTCACCCGTGTAAACACGGCTTTAGTCAACTGTCTTAGGAGATGTGTCCCTCGCAAACTGGCATACCGCGGAAACTTTGAAGCATGCGATGATCCTGTTTGATTTTGACGCATGCGCAGAAGCTGATTGATTGATTGATTGATTGGTGGTTGCTTTACGCCGTGTCGGCAGCATAGTCCATATTCACGGCGAGAAAGGTTTGTTTTTTGTTCAAACCATCGCTTTTACATGTAAAAGCAGACAATCAATTATGTGCCAATAGACCCTCATTAAATTAGAAAGCTCACAATCATTTGTGGTCAAGGGGAAACAAATTCCCATAGAAAAAGAAAAGTTTGATTAATAATTGATAGAATCTATTTAGTAAACTATATGAGGTGGTACAGTCCAGCTGCCCTAAAAAAGGCTAAAATGTTTTCCTGTTTTTCCTTATTAAAAAGGTCATGCATACTGTCTGCAGTGTAGAACTGTTGGCGCAGGGTAAAAAAATCAACGCAACTTAGTAAAATGTGTTTGAGTGTCAGCGGGGACTGACACCCAATACCTTCAAGGGGAGGTTCCCCCTTGAGCAGAAAAGCATGTGTAAGCCACGAGTGGCCAATACAGCAGCGGCAGAGGACCAATTGGTCCCGCCGACCTCCCGAATGAGTCTGTGGTGGCTTTCCCACAGATGGTTCAATTTCTTTAATTATATTAATGTTTTCATTCCACTCATGTTGCCATTTGGATTTTTTGTGGGTGGCTATTAGTGGTTTCAGATCAGAGTGAGGGATCAGACAAGGTTCAAGATCACAGTTCAGGGCCTTCTTCGCAGAAGCGATGTGTCCCTCGCAAACTGGTGTACCGCGGAAACTGCAACACAGGTGTGGTGGTTTCAGCGGGTTCCCGTGCTCAGACATGTCCCGTTGCTTCTGCGCTGCTTCTGCGCATGCGCGGATTTCGCATTAACTCGGGTCACCTGAGCCACTTATTGGCGCATGCGCACATCCTACAAACTCGGGTCGAATAATTGAATACGCTTCTCCGCGCTCGGGTGGAAAATCTTTTTTTTTTTTTTTAATAACCGATAAAACTTCAGCAAAATAGGATTTAAAGTATTTTATGATGGCCCAGTTTACCTATATTTCCAATTAATTAATCTAAGTTATTCTTTTTTTTGCACATGGCACGTGTATTTGTCGACTCCACTCGCCGTGTTCTATTTGAATTTCTGACGACTCGGATGACCTGAGTCACCCGGGTAGTGTTAATCGATTACGGCCATCCTTATTAGATTCTGACGCATGCGATTTGCAGCCTTCAGCGCATCAATGCGACTGAAAACTCCCCAAAACAGCATGCGCAGAAGCGAGGGACATGTCTGAGCACGGGAACCCGCTGAAACCACCACACCGGGAACCAGTGGTCATTATGTTGTACCCACGTGGGTTTGTTTACGTCGTTCATGTTGCAATAGAAGATAGGTCTGCAGCAAACTAACTTTTTGAAGTTAGTTGAAAGTGAGATGGCCTGTTTTTAGACACAACTTATAGTGCTGCCGTTAAATAATACACACATTTATAATTGTTACATGGTGAAATACAGCTCTATATATTATTCACAGGTAGGCCGTTTATGCGCGTTGTTAATTTTGGCCAATGATAGTCAAGAATCAAAACAGTACGAGCCATCGCAGTAAAGTCGCCAGTTTAAAACTACACTGTTTATCCGATGTATTACTTCAGTTTATGGACCTCCAAATGACTTTCCCGGAGGGAGAACTAACACAATGCGTAAGCATCTATGTAACTACCGTCTATATATAATTAAAACATGTTTAACCGGGTAAAAGGTATCTGGAAGTTAGTGTTTACCTCTCGGCACATTTACACGACTACGATATCATATAACTTTTATAAGCACTCGGACATATCTGAAATACTTATCCGAAGTTATCGGTATCTATTCAGCTGTAAGTTAGGCCTGTCAGCTGATCTGTGCCATCGACACTGGTTAAGTCATCACTTTATTCACTACTAACATTATGGGACGGAAGTGGAAAATTGATGTTAGTTGTAAATTTGTGGAGGATCAGGCTTGGTCTATGCGATTTTTGAAGCTATTTAGACTTTTATTCTGTAGGGGCACTAATGTTCAACAGCAGAGCCAGAACTTGGCAGAGCTAAGAAGAGAGTTTGTTCTAGCTATCGACCACTCTGTAGCCAGTACTAGCCTAATACTCAGTATTACTAATAGTAGCTACTCCAAACAGACTGCCATCAGTGACTCAGGCTGAGTTTCAGTACTACTGACAGTAGGCTGCATGAAACCTGGCACTGTGGCAAGAGTTGGCACTGAACCCACGTGTCTTTTGTGTGTGGAAGTGATTCACTGATTGGTGTGTTAAATAGTTACTAAACATATCTAACAATGGCAAAATAGAAGACAGTTTGAGCCTCACTTTGAGACCAAACATGTTGAGATACATGTGATAGAAGTGAGGGAAAATTCAAAAGGAAAAGTTGAAGACAGTATTTCACAGTGACAAAAGACAACAATTCCAGGTTCAACACCTATCAAATTTAGAGCAAGCTTTTTGCTATTAAATCAGTAAAAATAGTAAATTCATTCATGACATGCGAATCAAGAAGCTGAAGAACTGAGACTGATTTGGCAACAGGTGAGCTGAAAACACTATTTCAAATGCTTCAAAGTGGATGAGGTTGCTGTAACTGATGGCTACTACATGATAATGTTCTGTCTTGGAGCAGTGAATGTTTTGCTTGTCATGTGGAGTGTATTGACATTGTGGAGGCGTACAACCGAATTTCATGTGTCATGCATGGTAGTTGGAACACAATTTTAGTGTTCAATTGTCTACATTTTTAAAGTACATGCAAGTTATAGATACAGTTCTGCTGATTCTAGTGATGCCAACTTTACCTCTGTATTT
Organism: Branchipolynoe longqiensis; assembly: GCA_030323885.1. Classification (NCBI taxonomy): domain Eukaryota; kingdom Metazoa; phylum Annelida; class Polychaeta; order Phyllodocida; family Polynoidae; genus Branchipolynoe; species Branchipolynoe longqiensis. Next base: position 114,735 of record CM059187.1, on the reverse strand, counting down.
TAATTAGAAGCTGAGATTCTTACTTCATCTTCCGAATAAATACTGGAAGTTAAATATCCGGAGAGAGGTCAAGCCTGTGCAAACCAGGATGTAGCCTCAGTACGCAACTCGGCAGCGGAGGAGCAGCAGTGAGCTGGAGGAGGAACTCACTATATTAGGTAAGTTAGGAAATGCTGCATGTTTTGGCTCTTTTTTTTTTTTTTTAAACGAGCGTAAATGTGTTAACATATGTAACTGTTGTGCACATAGCTAACACAAATCTAACACCTATTATTACAGATCGTAAAACAGACTGCGAGCTCACATGCACGGACACAAGTCTCGGCCATATTGAAAGAAACCCAGTACAATGTGAGCAAGTGGAGTGATCACTAACAGCACACGGTGACAGTTCATGATGAGAAAGATGTCTACGGACGAATCAGTGCTGAGTAATGGACCATCACTCAGTGGGAGTGACTCGGAAAATTTGGACGCACATACCAAAGATAAAAGAAAGATGGCGCTGGAGGTCAAACCTAAGACTCGTGCCAAGATGGTAGAATCAGGTCAATCGAGTACTAGTTCTACGTAGGTGAGCAAGACACCCGAAGACACACATTCAGCGGACATGTCAGAAATAGAGAAAGTTTATGCTATACTCTTAGCGTTACGAAAAGGGGCGGACAGACAGCTGGCAGATTCAGAATGCTGGAAAGAAGAAGCACGCACCATGGGGCAACAACCACAGGAGGAGGATGCGACCTATGTAGGTCATGATGGCGGAGCATACCACGATCCATGGGTGTACGACATGGAGGATGAGGATGACGAGGAGTGTTACGAGGAAGATGACAGTGAGGCCGATTCAGTAGGCTTACAGAATATGGAACTGCTGATACTTCTAAGAAAGAGAGGGTCCGTCTCCTGTGTTGGTAGACCGTAGGATCGTGGGTTCGAACCCTGGTTCAGTCAAACCAATGACTTAAAAATTGATTCTTGTCGCTTCCTAGCCAGCCACTCGGCATTGTTAGGATAGGGCAAGGACTGGTTGGCTCACTCATGTCGCTTCCGGGATAATGTGACTGAGAGGGATATCAGGTCATGGTACTGGTGGCCTGGTCTCCCAGTGTGGCAGCACTATAAAGTCGCCATAAGTGCACACTGCCACAAGTTGGTACCCATCCTGATATGAGTGTAGATTTTTTTCTTGAAGATTTATACTGCCTATCATGGATAAGTCTGAAGAGACTTGTTTTCACCATTAGACAGTTTGTTGATAGAAAGCCCGAGCATACACTTTTACCGACCCAAGGGATTTTTAAACCCCCACACCACTTAGACATGGTATGAGAGCAACTGGCCTTTGATCATGCTGTAAGTTATACACAGCAGATATTGCTAGGATGTAAAACAACAAACAAACATCTAAGTAGGTATCCCAATAGAGCGCCCCAGGCCGCTTGAAATGCGTTGTTAGGAACCAAAAGAAGCTCATTTTAAACTCACTATGCTTCATCTAAAAATCTACAGATTGAAATGAAAAGTATATGGAATAATAGCTTATGAACTGCTCTTTATGTATGTATTATTTATTATTTCTCTCACTGTTCAGAATTTTAGTAAAAAAGTGTAGATTGGAGAGCCAAATTTGTGCATTTCACACCTTTTGGCTGTGTCTCCAGTTCATCAAGAATTGTTGTGGCAACATTCAATTAAAGTTGCGCAAAGCCCCATAGCTCCCACATGAACAAAATCACATAGAAATGATAGAGGAGATTCTTAGCCACATTTTAGTGTCAAATATCAAAGAGAACTTTGAACAGAATTATTGTTAAAAAACATTTGAAAACTTCCAAAATGATGTCAAAAACGGCTCATAATTCTAAATATAATTTGTTTTATATCATTAGAAAGGTAATATTGTCCTCTTTTTAAATAATACAATTATTTTTGTCTATCATGCATGGGAAAATGCACAGAAATGCACAAACACAGGAGAAAATAAATACTGACTCTACTGAATAGCTGATGTTGACAGTAGGTATCCCAAGTCATTTTTGCAACTCAATAAAAAGTAACATATTTTGATATAGTTTCATAGCTATCATCGACAAAGTAATTTAATTCAATTTATGCCTTGCAAAAAGTAAAAAAAATAGAGAATCAAATAGAAGAAAACAACCTATCCACTCCAACTACCCACCAGTCGCAGTCTATGTTTCAGTCCTTAAATCTCTGTACCTCAAGAAATTTAGAATTTAAAATAGCATATCAAATTAAATGAAATAAAAACACTACGTATATAATATAGTTTCTAAAAAATAATTGTAGTACTTCCCCTAACGTAAAAAATTAAACAACACGTGTATTGAAGTCACACCACGTGCGTTCAAGTCACACCACATGCGTTCAAAAATAACAGTAGTCAGCTAACAATTAAATAAAGAAATATAAATGTGTAGTATTATACAACAAATAAAAAGAAAATGCTACCGAAACACACCGAAACTATTCAACAAACTCTCTATAGTCAGTATTAACCAATTCTCGGTAGTTTCTCAAGTCGTGGTCGCCATTTTGTAAACGTGCCGGCTGGTGGTGTGGGTGGTGTAAATAGGTCAAATGAAAGCACTACAGGTAATGAAGGAAACAGGGTTAGAGTGAAAGTAAGAGAATGAGACTCTTCAATTTATTGGCTTATATAGGTTTTCTCAAGATCCAAGATGGCCGTGGTCACATGATTCCATTCATCAATCACAGTACAATGCAGTGGTCACATGACTTAATCCTCCAATTAGAATACAATGCAGTGGTCAATGATCATAACAATACCATGTGGGGGGGGAGGGGGCATGTGAGGTGACTCTTCCAAAGACTGTTCTTAGTCAAACTCGGAAGTGACACTCCCTCTAAAGACTATTCAATTATACAAATTCTATACTCAATGAATAATAGTTTACCAATTTCACACATCCCTCATATGCCTTTGGGTTTTTATATATTAACTTTTATCATTATATAGACAGTTTGCAATTTATTATAGTTACTTCACCTCGGTTCACATGTATTAAATCGGACAATTTTACAAGGCGAAGTAAAAAGACACAAAGTTCATTAAAATTGGATGATTAGTTAAAAGGTTGTATGCTTTTTAATATGGACAAAAATGATGCAAAAATCAGCTATTTTGTCATTTTGCATGAAACCAACATTTCAGACGTGTCATTATTATTTATTGTACTGCTTTTCTAGCATGTCACTTACTTAATTATAACAATTGCATCAGTGATCATTTTTTGTTTGTTTAATAAGTATTGAGTCAATATTTATTTGATAACATCTATGACATTTATCAAAACAAGGCATTTATCAAAACAAAATGCATACTCAGTTAGCTTCATGTGTCGTTTCTTATGTTTGCATGTGTTGTGTCCATTCTTTGTTTGACCTTAAGTGTATGTCTTTATTTTTGTACAGCTATTCCAGCATGTCACTTGCATGATTATCAAATGTATTGTTCCCGGATAATAATATACATAATTATTACATCACTCTTATTCAGATCTGTAACAATTATTTTAATACAAAATTCCATACAACTTTATATCAACCCAGGCTATGGTGCCAGCAATACTACCACAGGAGATCCTGGAACCTGACTAGGTACTTGGAATGAGCGTCAAGGCTACTGGCCACGAGATTGACCTAATTGGTTAATGGCTTCCTTGTGTGATGGGTTTCTCAAAGTAGGTTGAAGTAGTAAATTCACTGATTATTCTATATATATATGCTGTACCAAATCACTTGTTAATGCACCAATATCTAAGATGGATATATTTAATCAAATTAAGATACATGTTTTGGTTTTGAAAAATATATATTTCATCGGACCATGCAACTTTAAATGAAGAAATATACCAATTTGAAGCTTAAAATGTGTTCTTTCATTCTGCGCTATTGTAATTAGTGTATATTAATGTAATGTATGTGCTACTGAGCATTTAAAAAGTTAGTTTGTTGCAGGGAATTGGGATTCACGCGACCATGTTTTGAGTGCCATTCTCAGGGTTGAAAATCACCTCTGTAGTTTTCAGGTGGAAGTTAAATTGGAAGTTACTAAGTTGTAAAGCATGTTATCAGAAAGAGCTGGTTGCAATTTTGGGAAAATCGGATGAATACTTTTCAAAGTAACCCTAACCCCCCATCACCCCTGGCTTTGTCCGGCTGACACTCGTGCTTCTGTCGGGCTGACACTCGTGCTTCTGTCTGTTAGGCCCCCCCCCCCTGGCTTTGTCGGGCTGACACTCGCGCTTCTGTCCGGCTGACACTCAGGCTTCTGTCCGTCACCCTGCTCCCCTGGCTTTGTCCGGCTGACACTCATACTTCTGTCCGGCTGACACTCGTGCTTCTGTCTGTCAGCCACCCCCCTGGCTTTGTCCGGCTGACACTCGTGCTTCTGTCCGGCTGACACTTGTGCTTCTGTCCGTCACCCTGCTCCCGTAGCTTTGTCCGGCTGACACTCGTGCTTCTATCACTCGTGCTAATGTCCGTTAACCCCCCCCCCCCCCCTCTCCCCAGCTTTGTCCAGCTGACACTCTTGCTAATGTCCCTGTACTTGTGTCCGCCCCCCTGGATTTGTCCGGCTGACACTCATGCTTCGGTCCGTCACCTCCCCTCCCCCTTGGGATTGTCCGGCTGACACTCGTGCTTCTGTCCGTCACCCCCCAACACCCAACCCCCTCCATGCCTTTGTCCAGCTGAGACTCGTGCTTCTGTCCGTCCCCCCCTCCCCTCTGGCTTTGTCTGTCTGACACTCGTGATTCTGTCCGTCTTGCAGGGTCCGAGCTGGATGTGGACCCACCTGCACTGAGGGAGAAACGGATTGTGTTCAAGCACTGGGAATCATTCTATAGAAGGTAAGATTAATCACCGTTCTGTCATGACGGCCCTTAATACCTGATGTCAGTTTATATAGCTTACAATGAACCATGCAACTATTGTATCCTGTCTTGACGGCCCTTAATACCTGATGTCAGCTTATATAGCTTACAATGAACCACGCAACTACTGTATTGTCTTGACGGCCCTTAATACCTGATGTCAGCTTATATAGCTTACAATGAACCACGCAACTACTGTATTCTGTCTTGACGGCCCTTAATACCTGATCTCTGCCTATATAGCTTACAATGAACCATGCAACTACTGTATTCTGTCTTGACGGCCCTTAATACCTGATGTCAGCTTATAGATGAATTTGCCTAGCATCAGACAGAGTGTCTGGGGTTCCTGCTCAAGAGTAGGTGTGTCTCACTCAAGAGCCAGGAGTAGAGTCTTCTCTCTTCAGTGTGTCTGAAGCAGAATCTTGAATAATTAATGAATCTCAAAATGAGGCTAGTGTGGTCATAGGGCCAATGAAGTGTAGGTGACTGGGCAGTTCCACAGTCAGCCAATCAGGCGCCCCCACAGCTGGGGTGGGAGCCAACCCCCAGTGGAGGTTGCTGTCACTCAACTCAGCTGCAGGTGGTGCCCTGAGTGCATATGCAAATGAGGCTGTGGTGGGCCTGCCCCATGGTCCCGGGTGAACAGGTAGTTGCAACAGTTACAATAGATCTCTGTTAATATGACTTTTTCTCCAATTGCACTCCTTATGGATGCATAGAGAAACATGTCAATAATCATGTACTGTCTTCTTATATAGGAACATCTCTTCAGTAATCTCAGGCATCATATATAACATATAGTGATATAGTGATATAGTGATTGGTAGACAGGAAGTGTGAACACTTATTTGTCTCTCATTTTTGCTTGAGTGCAAGTAATTAGCAACACAAGGAATAAATTAGTAGCATGTGGTGAATAAGTGGTCAAATTTCCCTGTATCATCAGCCCATGCTTTTTCTAATCGGTTCTTGAATGAATTTATTGAGCCGGCATCTATAACATTTTGTGGGAGACTATTCCATATATTTATGATCCTGTTTGAGAAACTGTGTTGCCTTAATTTTGAAACGGCTCTGGGTTTTACTAGTTTGAGAGTATGGCCCCGGCTGCCTTCTCTTTTATTCAAGGTGAAAAATTGGTTCATATCTATTTTATCAAAACCTTTCATAATTTTAAATACTTACCCGTGACCTATCATCCACACTCCTTACCTTCTGTCCACACAGTATCTCATTAGTACTTTAGCCTGTATAGAAAGCAGTGCCTACAGCCCATGGGACAGGAGTCCTATGGCTGTGTACACACTCAATTGGAATATATGAATTTTGCTAGCATCAGACAGTGTCTGGGGTTCCTGATCAAGAGTAGGTGTGTCTCACTCAAGAGCCAGGAGTAGAGTGATCTCCCTTCAGTGTGTCTGAAGGAGAATCTTGAATAATTAATGAATCTCAAAATGAGGCTACTGTGGTCAGAGGGCCAAGGTAGTGTAGGTGACTGGGCAGTCCCACAGTCAGCCAATCAGCCCCCACAGCTGGGGTGGGAGCCAACCGCCAGTGGAGGTGGCTGTCACTCAACTCAGCTGCAGGTGGTGCCCTGAGTACCCTGAGTGCATATATGCAAATGAGGCTGTGGTGGGCCCGCCCTGCTGTCATGGGTGGGCAGGTAGTTGCAACAGTTACAATAGATCTCTGTTAACATGACCTTTTCTCCAATTGCACTCCTTATGGATGCATAGAGAAACATGTCAATAATCATGTACTGTCTTCTTATATAGAAACATCTCTTCAGTAATCTCAGGCATCATATATAATATATATTTCACATCACTCATTATCATGTACAATGGGAGTGGGCTACTATTGCTTTTAGTTTACATAACATTGTCCCCACTCCATCGCCCAAGAATAATAATGCCTTCTGCCAATATATAATTCTTAACCGAAAATCCGTATATTTTTACATGATGTCAGCTTATATAGCTTACAATGAACCATGCAACTACTATATTCTGTCTTGACGGCCCTTAATACCTGATATCAGCTTATGTAGTAGTCTGTACATGAGCTCTACTACCACGCGGTAGCAGCGGAGACTACGCCGTACACCAGCGCAGTACCACTATACTGCGCCAGGTGGCGGCACGGGTAGCCACCGGGCAGACCCCAACTGGGCTGCCCTCTACTGCGGGTGGCTGACCCCCCCCCCCCCCCCCCCCCCCCCCCCCCCAACACACCTATAGAGTCGATGTGGGATCTTGCGAGTCAGGGGGCGGGGCAGACAACTACTGATGCCGCGGAGAGCAGATGGTTCAATAAACCAAGTTGAAGCGTACTCTGATTGAATCTTGGTGTTCTTCCGTGAGTAACCGTGTGAGTGAGAGTCGGAGGGCCGTGGGCCATTACATTGGTGCCGTGACCAGCTCGCCTTCTGCGTAAGGGGTGAGTCTTGGACCTGGGCCATGGACTCCGAAGGTAGGTTCTCTTCATAATTTTTATTATGGAGGGGATGGCGGCAGGTCAACTGCGTAGTGGGTGCCGGTACCAAATTGATGGTACAAGGCGTCCCGACTCGGAAGGACCGCCAAGGGGCGTGGACACTTCTGTGTGTAAGTACACCACACCACGCTCAATATTTGCCTGTTGGGGATGTTGTTGATACTTTCATTCCTAATCCAGGTGCCAGCGTCATAGGGGAGCGCCGCCAGGTGCCAGTAGGTCGGGGGGGCGTAGCCACTCCCGCGCCAGCGCCGGTGGTGTCGCCTAGGACTGCTGAAGGCGTTGTAAGTGTTGATAGCTATTGGACGCAGTTAGCACAGCTGAGTGGTAGTCCACCGCCGGGTATTGCGCTGTTGTTTACACCGGTGGCAATACAGTGCGGTGGGCATGACCCGCAGTTGGGCACTCGTTCTGGTGGAAGTGGCGTGGCGTTGAAAAATGTCGCGGCTTCAAATGCAGCACGGAATGTTCTCTCGGTTGATGATAATACTGGGGAGGGCATCACGGGGAGTGCAATGAAAGTGGGCTTCGCTCTTGATGCTATACGGTCTCTGTCGATCAATACTGATTCGGGAGCGGGTGTACTTGAGGGTAGCAGTTCAATCGTGTATCGTGATGATTTAGGTCTGGGCGTATGCGGGAGTCCTGTGCGAGAAGTGCCGCTGGAGTATTCGCCGTGGGGGAGTTCAGCTGTCCGTTCTGTGGGGATGGGAGTTGAGCGCGGTGGTCCCCATGATCCCTGTCGTAGGGAGATTTCCCCGGCTTTGGAGACAGGGCTCGTAGCTGATAACTCGTTGACGTTTACATTGGAGCATGATTTGGTTATGGGTCATACGTTTTCTGGGTCGCAGTCGGAGGTAGAGCATCAGGAATCGATGCGTATTCGCTATCTGCGAGCTTGGAAGCGGGTCCAGTTTGACCGGATGGCGGAGGAGAGACGGGCATTGGATGATTTGAGAGTCTCCAATGCTGCATCTTTCGTGCACGATTTAGCTGATCTAAATGCGGCACGGCGCATCTCCGCAGAGGAGGTAAATTCTAACCGAATTCTAGTTGAGGAGCAGCAAGCTGCTTTCATGAGACAGACGGAGGATTTATCCATGCGTGAGGCGCTGAATGTTCAATTGCAAGGCGAGAATCAGAGATGTGAACAGTTGCTAGCTGCCGAGAGGTCTGGCATTGATTCTGCTCTGGAGGCCCTTGCAGGTGAATGCGCAGCTTTTCAGGCTGAAAAACTGGCGTTTCAACACGGTTTAGGGCTTGGCGACAGTTGTGCAAGGGTTACTGAGTCTACGCGGTTGGATAGCTGCGGGACGCAGTATCCTGCGCATTGTGCGCGCCCGGCTTCCGCGGGTAGCTCGCCGCATTTGCCGGCACCTTCTAAGGGGGGCGGTGGTGGATATGGGTGTCCTAGGGAGCCGGTGCCCTCTTCTGGGGATGTTACTTCTCGGGGAGGGGGGGGGGGGTTCTGTGCAGCATCAGCGTGGTGTTGTTCAGGATTCCGTATATGTGGGTAATACTCATGATAATGTACGGAGTAAGAGGATTCCTGACCCAGGGGGTTTGGGCAGTGACGGGGTACCCATCGCATCATTGCCTGGACTGGCGGTGGATCGCCAGTACTCAGTAGAAGAGATGTGGTTGTTCTGGAATCATCCAGCAATAATGGATGTTATTCGGGAGCCGGCTTCTATTGGGGGTGGGGCCGGATGGGAATCGGGATACGTTAGAGCTGGATGAAAATGTTTTATGGTATCCTGTGGCGGGTTCTGCGCGTATTCCGATGTTGCGTCCTAAGCCATTCACAGGTATTAAACAGGAGTGGAATACTTGGTGGCGGGATTTTACGTTGGATATGCGGTCCAACATGTGGGATGAGAGGGTAGCTCTCATTCAGCTGTTACCTCTGCTGAGGAATGGGCCGGCGCAGGACTGCGTGGACGCGTGGAGGCGTCATGGGTTGACGACGATGAGGGAGTTACTCCCAATTATCTCGTATAAGTTCCGTCCTGTGGACCCGATGGCGCGCTGGTATCAGTGGAAGAAGCGCGTCCAAACTGCCCGTGATGGATCGTACCATGTGTACGGTCTGCAGCTGCAGGTTGATGGGTGGGAGGCTGCGAGAGATACTGGGATGAGTGAGCATGCAATCGAGACTAAGATAGTCGAGCGTTTTGTGTGCTCACTCCTTGATCCTGGTGAGCAGCGTGCCGCCTATGACCATTGGCGGCGGGGTAAATCGTCTCTGGAGGACATGTTTGAGGTAGTCGACGATTACTGCGCCAAGGCACTGCATGCTGGGCGGTCGACTGCGGTGGAGGCTATTCGGCTATCAGATGAGTCGGATAGTGAGTTTGAGGTTGACGCGCCACGTGATCATCGACGTAATGGCAGCGGTAGTTACTCCCGGGGTGGTTCTGGGGGGACCTATCGTGGTGGTAATAACTTCCGACAGGCGGTGGCTATCGTGAGGGTGGCAGTTTCCGTGCGGGCTCTGGGGGGAGTTATCAGTCGCCACCCTATCACGAAGGCGCTGGTCCAAGGTTGGGTGCGTGATGTGATAGGGGAGCAGAAATCTGCTGCGCAGGTGGCAACTGGTGGGCCTGGCTCATCTGGGTTATCTGCGCGCAGGCGCATGGCTAAGAAAGATACGCGTGCTCGAGATCACGAGTGTGGTCGTTGCTTTGCTTTTGGTCATTGGCCTATACAATGTACTGGAGTAAAACGTACTCTCGAGGAGGCTGTGATAGCCGGTGATCGCGAGGGTAGGGACAACTCGGGTGTGGATCGGGCTAGATTGGCGCGTCTCCATAAAGACATGGACGCAAAGGCTAAGCCTAATTTAAACGCCTAGGGTTGGACCGTTTGGGCTTAGGCTCAACCCAATTGGCAAGCTCGGGTACCGCCAAAACGGACGCGGTGTTAACTGTCAAGGAAGACGGTGTGCAGTCTGATGCTAGCGCGGGACCGCCGGTGATCGCCCCTGGTGATACTATCCCAGTGGAGTCGGTATTGTGGCATGGCATGGAGCGGATACCGCGTTGCGTTTCTGCTTTGGCTCCCGCACCTTTGGACGACTGTATGCAATTTATAATACAGCGTCAGGCGTGCGACCTGTCTCACCCTGTGGTAAACGCTTATTCGTGGATTCCACTTTCTGGACTTTGAATGGAAAACGATGGTATGTGAGAGTGTGTGTTAGAGGGACTATCGGGTATTTTTTAATAGACAGTGGGGCTGCGGTCACATGTGTTGGACGAAAATTCTTCGATAAGTTGGACGGTGATAAGGTGTTTTTCGATAATAGCGTGAAGCCTGTCACTGTCACCGGTGCACCACTCAAGTAGTACGGACAAGCCATACTATCTCTGGAGATCGGGGGGGAAAATATTTCATTATGCCCCTACTGTTTCCGATATTTCAGAAGATGGTATTTTAAGTGCGGAATTTTTGGAGTATTATGGTTGTGAGCTGCGTCAGGCAGGCAGCCTATATCTTCAATATCCGTATCAACTCACGGTGCAGTGTGAATTACGTCGCGATAGTCAGACTGTCTGCGGTCGCGCAGGATATTCGCATTGTTCCGATGACCGGTTGTGATGTTAAAATTACAGCTGTGGGGGTTGACGGTGATCACCAGAGCCTGTTTGAACCGATGGTCTCAGAGTTGCATGAGCTGGGATTAGTAGGTCAGAATACGCTAGTGTGGAGTCCTGTTGACTCAGTTGTGCCGTTGTTTAATCCAAATCGTTATGCGGTTAGGTTACAGAGGGGTACGACTATCGGGTTGTTGAGTGAGGCTACTGACTTTGGTAATGTTCATTATGAATACGCTAAGGCGGTGTTGAGTAAACAATCCGGTGTAAACATTGCTCGCGGCAACGGGGTCGCTGAGTCAGCTGTTGCCGCAGTTGACCCAGTGGACGGGGTTGGCGCGGGGCGGTGTTGTGCGGTCAGCTGTTCGCAGTTACCGGGTAATTGGAGCAGTGGTTGGCCTGAACTGCGTGTCGCGCGGGCGGCGCAGTTGGATTGGCCCCCTAGTATTGTGAGTAGTAGAGGGGAAGTGGGCGTTGCTGCGTTGGGGGAGGTGGCCGATGTGGTTACTTTTGGTACGACGGAGGAGTGCGTGGCGCCTTCTGTTGGATCTCGGACCCTTGATGGGAGCTTGCCTGCCCATCTTATACCTTTGGCTATGGGGTGTGAGGTGGTTGATGAGTCTGATCGCTCTCGGGTGGTAGAATTTCTGGGTAGAAATATCCAAGTTTTCGCAGTGCCTGGTGAGACGTTAGGCTGGACTGAGGTGGTGAAGCATGGCATTGATGTCGGTGAGTCTGCTGCTTTTAGGATTCCCTATCGGCGTTTCGTGCATTCCAAAAAGGAGGCACTGGAGACTGAGCTGCATAAGCTGCTAGATAGTGGAGTAATTAGGAGTAGCGATTCACCGTAGAGTTTACTTGTCCATTTAGTCAAGAAAAAAGATGGTTCGATCCGTTTTTGCATTGACTATAAAAAACTCAATACTGTGACGCGGAAGAATGCTTACCCATTACCGCGCATAGATGAGTCGCTCGAAGGTTTAGGGGGTACTGAGTGGTTTTGCACTCTGGATCTGCAATCTGGGTATCATCAGGTAGCTATGGATCCGGGGGATATTGCTAAGACTGCTTTTAGTACTCACTTAGGCTTATTTGAGTGGAACGTGATGCCGTTTGGGTTGTGTAATGCTCCAGCCGCGTTCGAAAAGATGATGACGGATATGCTGGCTGGTCTTCAGTGGAAGATCTGCCTGGTGTATTTGGATGATATCATTGTCTTTGGTCGGACACTAACCGAATGTCAGGATCGGCTTCAAGCAGTGTTCGATCGTTTACGTTCCTATGGGCTGAGACTCAAGGCTTCAAAGTGTAGACTTTTTAGGCGTGAGACGCAGTACCTGGGGCGGGTGGTTTCTGCGAAGGGGATTAAGGCAGACCCGGAAAAGCTCTCTGCAATTGTGGGGTGGCCCAGACCTGAGGATATGAAGGAAGTGAGATCATTCCTTGGGTTTGTGTCATATTATCGCGATTTCATTGCTGATTTTGCGCGGTTGGCTGTTCCTTTGCAGGACTTGGTCGTTACCGCGAAGAAGATAAAATTTGTGTGGGGCGACGCTCAGGAGGCAGCATTTCTGAGCTTGAAAGGTGCCTTTACTCAGACCCCAGTGCTGCGATATCCGCAGGCAGGGGGGCCGTTCATTCTGGACACTGATGCGTCGGGGTTTGCAATCTCAGGCGTGTTGAGTCAGGTGCAGGATGGGGTAGAGGTCCCGTTGTCTTTTGCGAGTAATAAACTTAATAAAGCGCAGCGGTATTACTGCACGACGAAGCGTGAGTTGATGGCTATCGTCGTGTATAGCAGGAAGTGGAAACATTTCCTGATAGGGTCGGATTTTATTATCCGGACTGATCATCATTCTCTTCGTTGGTTGTTGAATTTCAAGGAGGCGGAGGGGATGATGGGGCGTTGGTTGGCCACTTTATATGAATATGGTGTGACGAATGAGCATATTGTGTACAGAAAAGGGGTGGATTATCAACGCAGATAGTCTGAGTAGAATCCCGGTGCGTAAGTGCGGCCGGGGTGATTGCACGGACTGTGGCGCGCATAATTGTGTACTCGCAGCAATTTCTGCGATGCGTCTGGCGGACATAGATGATGATGAGCTTTGGACGTTATCAGAGGTTCGCTTGGCGCAGCGCCAAGATCCCTCCATACTACGTGTGATCAAGTGGTTGGAGGTGGGCCGCTCGAAACCTCTGCGTGACGAGCTGGCGGTGGAGAATGCAGAGACTCGTAAGATTATGAATCAATGGGATCTGCTGGAACTGCGTGAGGGTGTGCTCTGCAGGTGGAAGGTAGTGGGTGAAGACCTACGCAGTCGCCTGCAGATCGTCGTGCCATTTGCATTGCGCGATGATGTGTTGTTGTTTTGTCATGGGCATTCTACAGCTACGCACTTTGGGCGTGTTCGCTCCACCAAGCGTTTACCTTGGCGGTTCTATTGGCCTGGCATGACTTCTGATATTAGGCGGTGGGTACGCACTTGCCATAAATGTCAGGTGGTGAAGCCAGGTGAAGGGATTGCTAAGTTACCGTTGACTCAGGAATTGTCTGGGCATCGGTGGCGCCGTCTAGCGTGTGACTTTGTGTCCTGGTTTAAGACGACGTCTAGGGGGAATGTGGTGATGATGGTAGTCCAAGACTATTACGTGCAATAGTGTACCCCTTAAAAGATCACACTGCACCCACTGCAGCGCAGGCGTTGGTGGATAACTGGGTTTTGATATTCGGTGCCCCGATGCGGATCCATTCGGATCAAGGACGGGAGTTTGAGTCCACACTGTTCCAGTCCATGTTGCGCTTGCTGGGCGTTAAGAAAACGCGTACGAACCCGTACTGTCCACAATCGGATGGTATGGTAGAGCGTTTTAATAAGCCGCTGATATCTGCGTTGGCTTGTACCGTGAATGACTTTCAGGATGATTGGGATTTACAGGTCAAGTTTGTGGCACACGCGTATAACTGTACAGTATAAATTTTTTTTCCTCACAGTTCATCTCCCTTAAGGAGGTGGATACTGCCTTGTATATATATATATATATTTAATAATAATATAATATTGTATATACCTTTTTAGTGCTATGGCGCTATTTTTACATTGGTCGTAATGCTTGCATTGCGGTTGATGTGAGGCAGGGAAGGAGACCCCCCCCCCCCTCTCTCACTTCCCCAACCATTGCTCCTTACATAATCTCCCGCGCTTCTTCCCTTATAATCCGCCCGCCTGGCTGCTTCACGCCACTCGCCTCCCCCACCCCACACGCTGCCTATCTATGCTTTTTTCTTTGGGTCTACACACGGCTCTACACGGCACTATACACACGGCCCTAAATGGCACTGCTATACACGGCACCTTACACTGGCTCTCCCGGCCGACGCAGCATCCCGGGCCTACACACCTCCTATCCCGGCTGACGCATCCCGGCCGACACATCCACCATGCCCTCGGGAAAGGGATGGGGGCCGACGCGCCGCATGGAGGGAGGCGCAGAGAGCTTCGGAGGTCAGCTCGGCCCCCTCCTCACCACCTTCCTCGCCTCCGGGAGCCCGCAGCCGCCCCACAGCCGAGTGGGTGAACACCGCGGAGGTCACGATGCACGAAACTTTGAAGGCCCTGGAGTGCCTCATGTCCAGGATTGATGCCATGAACTGCCGCGACACGCCTCCGACGTCCCCACCGGCTGCCCCCGCGACACCTCACCAGGCCTACACCGCCGCCGTTCCCGTGCCAGCGCCCCCCGCCCATGTTGTCGGGGGGGGGGGGGCCTTCCCGCTCCCGCCGCTGCAGCCAGCGCCCCCGGGGGCGATCCACCCCCAGTACCAGATGTTCGCGAGGGGCTGCGCCGCCTCTCAGCCACCGCCCCCTGCACCAGGACTCGCCCCGCCTCCACTGCACTACCGCGACCCGGACGCCCACACCACCACATCTGCGGCCGACGCTGTGAGGGACATTCTCGCCTCGGCCGAGACTCACCATGCGGGGCGCCGGAAAGGTATCTCGCCTCAGTATATATTCCCTTGTGATCTGATCGAGAGAGGGGTGGAGAGGAAGGCAGTAAAAAGGGGCGAGGCCACCAAGGACGAGTACACCCTCACCCTTCGAATGCTCGAGGCTCACCCTGCCTTCCCCATCCACTCTCTCCCAGGGCTCAACCACCATGCCCTAACCATACATCGCGATAACCTCGTGCATCCCTGGCCTACCGTCCGCCGGTACTCCGAGACCATTTTTACATGGATCGCGGACGGCAGGCTGCCCCACGGATGGCATGACCCTATTGCCATCAACATGCTGAGGATGGAGGCCCTGACCACGCCCCCGGGAGCCGTGCCCTCCTCCTCCACCACAACCCGCCCGGCCGACCCGGCCCGCCCCAGAACTCAGCCCCGCCCCCAGGCTGACACGCGCATCCCCTACAGCCGGGAGGCCCACGGCGCCCCCTGCCCCACCTGGAACCGGGACCCGGTGGCCTGCAACCGGGCAGGGGCGGCCGAGACCCACGGCGAGGGAGGCGCAAAGCAGTGCCACGAGTGCGCCTACTGCGCCAATCTTAGAAAAATCCTGACTATTCACTCCGAGGCTGTATGCTTAAGCAAACGTGGCCGTGAGCGCGCGACCCCTGCCGCCTCGGCGGATTTTTGATCCGCCGTGCCCTCCCGCCCGGCCCGGAAGGTCTCAACCGGCTCCCCCAACCCACACGCGCCGCCCACCACACCCTCCGCAGATCACCCCCCTCAAACAGCTCGCAACAGCCCCCCCCGACACCCGACACCCCACACAGCATGCATGCCCTGCCTCAGATCTCGCCTTCATCAAGCCCTCGGGCCGCCCCCTCGACCCTCGGACTCTCACCGCGGGGCGCCCTCTGGGCCCGAGGCGTCCCTGCCTCGGAGGCCTTCACGCTCCACAGCCTCCACCACAGCACCGCCCAGGCATGCCAGAGGGCGGGCGTCTCCATTCCTGACATTATGGCCCAGTGTCTGTTTTCTTCTACCCACAGCCTGCTCACTGTCTGTTTTCTTCTACCCACTGCCTGCTCAGTGTCTGTTTTCTTCTACCCACTGCCTGCTCAGTGTCTGTTTTCTTCTACCCACAACCTGCTCTGTTTTCTTCTACCCACAGCCTGCTCAGTGTCTGTTTTCTTCTACCCATAGCCTGCTCAGTGTCTGTTTTCTTCTACCCACTGCCTGCTCAGTGTCTGTTTTCTTCTACCCACAACCTGCTCTGTTTTCTTCTACCCACAGCCTGCTCAGTGTCTGTTTTCTTCTACCCATAGCCTGCTCAGTGTCTGTTTTCTTCTACCCACTGCCTGCTCAGTGTCTGTTTTCTTCTACCCACAACCTGCTCTGTTTTCTTCTACCCACAGCCTGCTCAGTGTCTGTTTTCTTCTACCCATAGCCTGCTCAGTGTCTGTTTTCTTCTACCCACTGCCTGCTCAGTGTCTGTTTTCTTCTACCCACAACCTGCTCTGTTTTCTTCTACCCACAGCCTGCTCAGTGTCTGTTTTCTTCTATGCACTGTCTGCTCAGTGTCTGTTTTCTTCTACCCACAACCTGCTGTCTGTTTTATTCTACCCACAACCTGCTCTGTCTGTTTTCTTCTACCCACAACCTACTCAGTGTCTGTTTTCTTCTACCCACAACCTGTTCAGTGTCTGTTTTATTCTACCTGCTGCCTGCTCAGTGTCTGTTTTCTTCTACCCACAACCTGCTCAGTGTCTGTTTTCTTCTACCCGCTGCCTGCTCAGTATCTGTTTTCTTCTACCCGCTGCCTGCTCAGTGTCTGTTTTCTTCTACCCGCTGCCTGCTCAGTGACTGTTTTCTTCTACCCACTTCTACATGTTTCGCACTAATGAACCTTGTGAACCACATACATTCGGGGACATTCAGTTTTTAAAAAAAAACACGTCAACCAACCGCAAAAAAAGTGCGAATTGACGCCCCTTTGTCGGTTGTGATGACCCCCCACCCGGTGTTTTTAGCCCTCTCTCTGCGTGTGCCTATTATGCAATCCGAGCTGACCTACTTTGTGTGAGTTGTGAACACTTATTTAGAGGGCGGAGTAATGTGCTCATGGAGACGCTTACAGGCTGCGTCTGGGTGATCTCGTCACCACCCGTCCGTCATCATGTGTTCACTTCCGTGAACTAGTTCTGTGTGATTGAGGCCTGCAAGCACAAAGTGCTGCCCCATTAACTGGCAACACTGGCCCACTCGTTGAGTATGTGATTTCTGTGGTACATATCCACATACAGAACTGTCAACACTGGGAGAATGAGCATGGTTTATGTAGTGCATGGCCACATGACATATAGAACTGTCAACACTGGGAGAATGATAAGGGTTTATGTAGTGCACAGCCACATACAGAACTGTCTACACTGGGAAAATGAGCGTGGTTTATGTAGTGCATGGCCACATACAGAACTGTCAACACTGGGAGAATGATAGTGGTTTATGTAGTGCACAGCCACATGACATAGAACTGTCAACACTGGGAGAAAGAGCGTGGTTTATGTCGTGCACAGCCACATACAGAACTGTCAAATCTGGGAGAATGAGCGTGGTTTATGTAGTGCAAAGCCACATACAAAACTGTCAACACTGGGAGAATGATAGTGGTTTATGTAGTGCACAGCCACATGACATATAGAACTGTCAACACCGGCAGAATGAGCGTGGTTTATGTAGTGCACATCCACATACAGAACTGTCAAACCTGGGCGAATGAGCGTGGTTTATGTAGTGCACAGCCACATACAGAACTGTCAACACTGGGAGAATGATAGTGGTTTATGTAGTGCACGACCACATACGGAACTGTCAACACTGGGAGAATGAGCGTGGTTTATGTAGTGCACGGCCACATACAGAACTGTCAACACTGGGAGAATGAGCATGGTTTATGTAGTGCACAACCACATACAGAACTGTCAACACTGGGAGAATGAACGTGGTTTATGTAGTGCATGGCCACATACAGAACTGTCAACACTGGGAGAATGAGCATGGTTTATGTAGTGCACGGCCACATACAGAACTGTCAACACTGGGAGAATGAGCATCGTTTATGTAGTGCACGGCCACATACAGAACTGTCAACACTGGGAGAATGAGCGTGCTTTATGTAGTGCACGGCCACATACAGAACTGTCAACACTGGGAGAATGAGCGTGGTTTATGTAGTGCATGGCCACATACAGAACTGTCAACACTGGGAGAATGAGCGTGGTTTATGTAGTGCACAGCCACATACAGAACTGTCAACACTGGGAGAATGAACTTGGTTTATGTAGTGCACGGCCACATACAGAACTGTGAACACTGGGAGAATGAGCATGGTTTATGTAGTGCATGGCCACATACAGAACTGTCAACACTGGGAGAATGAGCGTGGTTTATGTAGTGTACGGCCACACACAGAACTGTCCACACTGGGAGAATGAGGGTGGTTTATGTAGTGCACGGCCACATACACGCTTGTGTATGAACTGACAAACAGGTTGAATCTCACATGGTCGCATTTTTGTCAGCTGTCAGCCAATGTCTGTCCATGGCCTCTGAGATACGTGAATTAAAAATAACAGAATCTAGACCCTGCCCGAACCCAGTTATAAAATATCTCTTTTTGATACAGCAAGTATGCTGGGGAGGGGGGGGGGTGCTGGTACTAGTAGTGCTGACACTGCGTTTGCCTTAGTGCACTGTTTTTGTTGAATTTTCGCAGCTACAAAAGCACGTATCAAATGAATGCTTTGTTAAATAGACATACTGGTGAATTTCTCAGAGCATTTCTGTTTCTGGTACGGAATTTTACTAGTGCGATCTCCAGAATACTTACAGATTGTGAAAAACGTGTTTTTAACAGAATGGTCAGATGACAAAACTGAATATTAGATTATCGGGTTTTTGTCAGTTTCTGTGCCTCACTTCGAAAAATGTATTTAAAATTGAATCTCTTGTTAATTAAACATGCTGGTGAATTCCAAATAGCATATCTCTATATTTCTGTGCCTGACTTTACTAGTAGCCTCGCATGTCCAGAAAACAGCCATGTTGGGAAAAACGTGTGTTTGACAGATCTGTCAAAGTGGCAAACCCAACGAGCTCGCTCTGTTTCTGGCAGTCTGTGCCTCTCCACGGCGTCTGATAGTTCTAGTCATTGTGAATTGAAACCAAGAGAACTGAGCCGACCCAAAGACCAGCTATTTATATACAAAAATAATTATACAGGCACCAAATACTCAAGGGAAATGTAAGCAAGTGGCGATACTAGTGGAGCGATACTAGTGGAACGATACTAGTGGAACGATTGATGTTACAAACCTTGTTGATCACCACAAACAGTTTTGGGGAGATTCCATTGAGAGTGTGGGCTGCCTCTGTGTTTCCGGTTCTTGTTGGCTAGCCTCGCTCTTGTCCTACTTCTGGTCGCCTGCTCGTGACATTACACGCCTTACACTTACACTTATCCTCTTCTGCTTAAGAAATTAGGCATCAATGCCTGTTAGCAGGTTTGGCCTGTCTAAGTGGAACCTAGTGAAATTATAGTTTTCGTGCGGCGAGTGCTGACTGTAGCGGTAATTTACCCAGTGCTTATCGGGGCGTCCTTTGAAAGAGTTTAAGCTCGGCATTCACTACATCAGCTGGTAGTCTGTTCCAACTGTTCCCGGCTCTTTCAGTGAGGAAGTTTTGACGAACTCGCTTGTTAGTCCCGGGTTTGACGATCTTCTTATTATGCCCTCTGGTTATCAGACCGTGTGTTGGCTCGAGTATGATATACCATATTTTGACTGTATATGTTCCGCTGAGGTGTTTGTCTCAATGAGGTCTTCGCAGGTCCTTCTGTAGTATAGGCTTGGCAGGTTTAGTGCTCATAGTCGGTCTTCGTAAGAGAATTTCTTCAGGGTTGGTACTAGACGGGTTGCGCGCCTCTGTACTCTCTCAGTCCTTCCTGTACATCGGTGCCCATGCTGTACATCCATATTCTAGCTTGGATCTCACCAGGGATGTGTATAGCTTGGTCAGACTGACTTCATCCAGGTATGTGTAAGTACGTCTTATGAGGCCAAGTGTTCTATTGGCTTTCCCAGCCTGTGTCTCACAATGAATAGAGATGGTCAGGCTCGGGTCTATCCAGACCCCCAAGTCTTTTTCGAGATCCGTGCTCCGCAACTCTATCTGTTCCTCTGCAGCTGTAGACATTTCATATTTTGCCCTCTGATTGCTTCGTCCGATGTGGAGCACTTTGCATTTGTTGGGGTTAAATCTTAACTGCCATGCATCAGCCCATGCTTGTAGTATAGCTAGCTACATCAGACTCGTCTTTGATATGCGTGAATAGTTTTGTGTCATCCGCAAAACATTTGGATGCATGTGTGTACCATGTCAGGCATCTCGTTAACGAAAATGACAAATAATAGCGGCCCTAATACGCTGCCCTGTGGGATACCGCTGAGAACTGCAGCTATGGCTGACAAATATCCTCTGATAGATACTTGTTGGTGTCTGCCCCTGAGAAAGTCTGCTACCCACTCCCACAATTCTCCCTTGATGCCGTACTTGTCCAGCTTCATTACCAATCTCTCATGGGGGACTGAGTCAAAGCACCTTGAGAAGTCTAAGTAGACAGCGTCTATATCACCTCCACCATCCATGATCTCTGTCCAGTGTTGCGAGTAGTTGGGTGATACGCGATCTCCCTTTGATGAACCCATGTTGACAAGACGATAGCAGCTCGTTTTTGACCAGGCATTCTATTCTATGATTACGCCGCGTATGATCTGCTCCATCACATTGCCTGCTACTGAAGTCAAGCTTACTGGTCGATAGTTTGATGGTTTGAGTCGGCTGCTTTTCTTGTGTATTGGTGACACCCAACCCGTTTTCCATTCCTTAGGGAGGATCCCATGTTTTAGTGACATAGTGACAATCTATATACCTGGCAGAGTGGTTCTGCTATCTGGTCTTTCAGCTCTCGTAGAACTCTAGGGTGCATTCCGTCTGGTCCTGGTTACTTGGACAGGTTGAGCTTCTCCAGTTTCTTCATCACCATACCTGAAGTGATGAGGAAGTCAGTCAGTGGATGGTCGTAGTTCCTTTCATCGAACACTAGCATGTTCGTTAGGTCTTCATCCATGAATACCGAGAAGAACTGGTTCATCAGATTGGCTTTCTCTTTGTCATCTGTTACTAGGTTGCCACCATCATATGATCTTCACTCTAGTCCTCATCTTGGATTGTGCATACTTGTAGAATGCTTTTGGGTTTGTCCTTGCGTCGCTTGCGATTCTTTTCTCGAAGTCCTTTTCTGCTTGTCGACATGCCCACTTTGCTTGATTTCTGGCCTTGGTGTATGTGAGGTAATCCATTCCGTCTCCAGAACTTTTTCATGTCCTAAATGTGTTCTTCTTCTCATTCACTATGTCTCTATCTTTGGCCGTCATATATGGCGGCCTTTTCTTCCGATTGTGCGTCGGTCTAGTTTTCGGTATGAACTGGTCCATGAGCTCTTTAACGTTGTTGGTTATTGTTCTCCATGCAGTTTCTATGCCTGTATCTGGTGGTATTTCCCAGCACATGCTGTCCACTTTATCTCTCATATTCATGTAGTCACCTTTGCGGTAGATGTACTTGGCTTGATGATTCACGGGTGTTTCTACATAGCAGTTGAAGTCAAAGTTTATACAGAGTTCCACAGTGGTGGCTTTTCCCGATCGGTGCATTGAGCTCTATGTTGTCCACCATGCCCTCCTCATTTGTGATGAGTAGGTCCAATGTGTTAGGCTTCTGACTACCTCGGTAGTGAGTTGGGTCCCTTACATGCTGGTATAAAAAACAGTCCATAAACCTTGATGCCACATTGTTAACATCTGCTGGTGTTGTTTCCGTTCTCCAGTTGATATCGGAATAATTAAAATCACCCATTATTAGTAGATGGGATGATTTTAAGTTGTTCGCTTTGTGTATCAGACTTCTGAGGCGATCGTGGTTCTCGGGTGGGCTGTTCGGTGATCTGTAGATCACACCTAGTGTTAACACACCATCAATCTTTAGTTTTACTCGGCACCACACTGATTCTTCAAAGTTACTCTCCTATAGCAGGGTTTGAGACTTTCTCTGACATATATGATCACTCCTCTCTTACACCTCTCCGATTACTGAAATGGTCGTGTCCATCGATCTTGAGTTTGCTGTCCTCAGGGTTCATGTCTCTATTTTTCAGGAGAATTTCAGTAATTCCTATAATGTCTGGGTCCGTTGAAGCGATGATAACATTTAATTTGGATCTCTTGTTAAGCAGTGAGTCAGTGTTGGTGTATTTACATCTTACGTGCTTCTGGTGCGATTTTGTACAGTGTGATTCTTCGTTTGTTGGGCCTGGGCCTCTTACTGCGGCAGGTCGGCTACGGGCTCGGTCGTGTCCCTGGGGGGAGGTTCGGTCTGTCCTCGGCGGATGATCCAGTGGGCGTCCTCTCGGCTTTGTCTGGCCTCGTCCCTGCGGGCTTTCAGCTCTTCTCGCAGTTTCTTGTCTTCTTGCCTCTCGGTGTATGTAATGTCCTTGTTGATATACACTTCGGTGAGAAGTTGGTCGGAGCATGCCAGATTCTTCACGTTCCTTAGTATGTTCATCTTCATCCACTCGTCCCGTAACTTGACCCGGAGTGGTCGGTCCTGGCCCCTTCCCTTTTTTGCCCCAAGTCTGGTAGAGTGTAGAATGTCAACACCTACATCCAGTCCGTCCTGGCAAATCGTCTGGAAGTGGACCTCGTCATGAGTCTTATGAGAATCTTGGTTGTCGGACTTACTTTCTGGAATTCCGAAGATGATCAGGTTTTCCTGCCATCCTGGCCGGTCTTGTAGTTCGCACAGATTCGCATCACCATTCGACTGGGCAGCTGGTGTTGTGGGTCTACCCGCCACTACCTGTGCTCCTTATTTGTTCCAAATCCTAATTAGTATCTTCCACCGATGATTTAATTAGATTGGTAGCTACCATTTAACCCTGTGTGATTTGTTTTTTAATTAGATGAAGCCAAAACGTGCCGTCAAGTTTTAAATGGTGCACATATTTGGCGGGACAGACCCAAGCACAGAGAGGGGGTAGAGTAGACAGACAGTGTGTGTGTGGAGAGGGGGTGGGGGTGGGGAAGGGTTGCAGAGCTGACTGCGGTGATGTAAAATTCTGCTAATAACATGCAGCAGAATAAGAATTATTATGGTAAAAGAAGGCCACAAGGGGCCAACGGCTACTGCATGTGGCTTCATCATGCTCGTCATTTTTTGTAGTTTCGATCGTGTGGTGCAGTTGTTTAATTATTTGTAAGGGTGAGCCGTTGACCCCTTATGGCCTTCTTTTACCATAATAATTCTTATTCTGCTGCATGTTATTAGCAGAATTTTACATCATGATGGTAATCGCTACTTTGTATTGCTGCTGTACCCCACGATCGTGTTTGTTTGCCTAGGTGAAATAAATTAAATCGTAACACATTTATTTGTTTGCCTAATGCTTTATATTTTATTCCTTCTCTTTCTCTGTGACTCTCAAGCCTGTTTATCTCGGATACATATGTGACAATTTTATCAGGTTTACAGGTTTAAGTTCATTTGTCGCAGCTTGCTGGTATCATGTTTGTGATCTCACCCTGTGACCTTACTGGCCTGTTGTAGAAATCCTGGAACGTTCCCTGCCCAGCCTGCGGACTGCAGGATTGTTGGCAGTGGCACCAGTCTTTTTGCTGCGGCCCTGGTCGTCGCATGACTGCACGAGTATGGTGTGAATATGTTAGTGTCCACACCCGCCTTCTCCATATCGTTGCGCACATACGTTGTGAGTG
Source organism: Branchipolynoe longqiensis (assembly GCA_030323885.1). Lineage (NCBI taxonomy): Eukaryota > Metazoa > Annelida > Polychaeta > Phyllodocida > Polynoidae > Branchipolynoe > Branchipolynoe longqiensis. The sequence goes on along the minus strand of CM059187.1, from coordinate 90,875 downwards.
TGTCCTGTGAGGCCTGGAGGTGCGGTTTTTGCGTGGTTGCGAATACCGCGGGCCCCGCCCCTTTCAACTCTCCCAGTGTTATGTAGTACTTCAAATGTTCGTATACAGATAGTTCTTTCACACTGTATTGTGTGAACCTCAGAGTCAACGGATTCCTGGCAGGATCATTTGACTTAATGCGTGTTGAGTATGTGATGGTGCAATCCCCCTCTTCCCATCTGAAGTCCGTTCTCAGCATCAAGCCCAATGCTTGTAGCCTTGCAGCCCGTGACCAGAAAGAAGAGGCAGGTAGTCCTCTTATTCAGTTTGTCCATATCCAGGTCCTCTGTCTCTCCCCACCCCTGTAGGTGTTTTAGCAGGATCGGTGGATCCCATGTCCTCTCATATTTTGGCGCCGTTGGTTTGAGGTTATTTATGCTCCACAGTAGTCTGGTCACCAGTGGGTGCTCCCCAAACGGCCTTGCCCCACCGTCACAAAGGTTGACAGCAGGGATCTGACCGTGTTCACAGTGGTATGTGCTGCTGCCCCCTCCCCTCCCCCGGAACAGTTCTTGTAGATAATTGATTCCCTCCAGCAGTGATGGGCTTCTAGGGTTTATCCCCTTTGTGTCACAGTGGTTATTCCACCGACGAAACACTAGGGTGTATTGTCTGCGTGTCACCTCTGCCTATGATGCTGTTAATATAGCGGCCGTGTCTGTGGTCACGCCCATCGCCTCAAGCATGCCGGTTAGAGACATACAGCTATTAGTGTCATTTTGTCTTGTAGTGGGAACTCCTTTCCGGCGTTCGACTGTAGTGTGAGTGTGCCTCTCCTCACCGGTTTCCTGATTCCTGTCTTGTACCCACTCTCCTGCGTCAGTAGTGGGAACCATGGCCGCGTCGGCCATAATGGGGCGATTAGGATCCCGGCCGGCTGATCTTCCCTGATCTTGATCAGCACCCTCGACAGCGCGCTGAATGTTGGGAAGAAATATCCATTAGTGTCTTTCCAGTTGAGTGATAATGCGTCCGTCCCACAAGTCTCCCTCTCAAATTCCCTTGAGATGTAATTGTTAAGCTTACAGTTTTGTTTACTTGCGAACATGTCTATGGTTGGCTTACCTAGTTTAGTAAATGCGTGTTTCAGTATTGTCCCGTCTAGTTCCCCCTCCCCTGCGTCTGTGAACGCTCGGCAAGCTCTATCCGCCTCCACGTTTTCTACCCCAGGACAGAATCTCACTATTAGTTTTATATGCTGCGCCTCTATCAGTTCCCATATCTCTAATGTTTCCTGGTGGCATAGTTTTGACCTGGCTGAGCCCCCTTTGTTAATGCATGCCACCGTGGTGCAGTTGTCTGAGAAAACCGTGACATGTTTTCCTGTTAACTTCCCCTTTTGGTGCTTTAGCATGCATAAGACCGCTCTTAATTCCAGCACGTTTATTTGCATGCTGTCACTCACTGTGTCATCCACTGCTCTCCATAGTGGGGGTGGTTCACCTGGTCTTAGTATCCCCACCCGTTTAGTGAGGCATTAGTGTATATAAGTGAAGTGGGCGTGTCTACTCGCCATGAGCAATTTGCGCACTCGTTCCACGGGCACGCAAATTGCTTTCACTTGGGCAGGCGAGGGTTCGCGGTGGTAAAGCGTTGCTTAGCGACTAGCTAAGCAACGATAGGAGGTCGGGCGTTCGGGGCCAGACCCGGCAGACGTGTTTTTACACGCTCCGTCGTTTCCACCGATTTTAAGGCTTTTCATGGTCAAAATTCTAAACTAAATTATAGAAACTACACGGGAGGGAACGGGAGACATTTATTACTATCGTAAGCCACATATACTGGTATCCATGTTAGTCTTTGGTTAAGAATAAACCGTGAGCTCTTGTGAAGGTGAATCAGGACGTTCCTTGCATTCTTTACTATCCTCCAGTCTTATTGTAGATTAACCGCTATGGAAACCTGATATTCGATTGCTTTCTATGAACTGAGAGGCCTTAAGCCTAAGTCGGCCTTCTGCAAGTAATTTACCCATCGGCGGGAGTCTAATAACATACGCATTCACAGAATTAACGTAGTGTTACTTTTAGGCTAGAACCACGACATATAATGTAAACTAAATAGTAGAGACAGCGGCAGCAACTCTTGCTGGACTGCACATATTTGGATTCAGTTAGTAACATTCATAATATCTCCAACGACGAGGGGGGCAGCCAGTAGTTGAAATAACCTAATGTAAGTACACTTTAGGCCGATAAATGCGCACGACGGCAAATCTAGTATTTAGACGATACTCTGGCTGGCGCCTTCCGTACGGGGCGGACACCGACGACGGACTACTCACAGGCGGGAGGTAAGGCTACAATGGCGGCGGCTGGCCCAAGGAAATTCACATGGAAACAATTATTCATATTAACCCGTAGGCTCGCCTTAGGCGGGGGCGGAATAGCCAGACGATTAAATATGCATAACTCTACATACTGGTCTGTGTGAGTAGTCCCTGCTCGCCCCCCTTAGGTTTACTATCCAATACTCCACGTTCTCCCTCACTCATCTGGTGAGGGTGCAACTGCCCTCATAACTGCCCACTGTTGCTCTCAGGTTCCAGTTGAGTGCCCGTACTATACTTTTAGATCTCATGTGCGCACACCTGTTACCCGGGTCTGTGGTTACTAGGTCCCCCACTAGGGTTGCTAGCGTTTTAACTCGTAGTTGTTGTGTATCTCGAACCTCTGTTGCGAATTCTACCAGTTTGTCACATTTAGTTTCTGGTATCGTTACCTTAAGTGTATCGGTGTTTATTTTGAATCCCAGGAATATGAGTTCCCTGGCTGGCATTAGTACAGATTTGTCAGTATTAATGGTGAAGCCAAGCCTGCGTAGTAGTTCTAACGTCGTGGCGACCACCACTTCCACCTCCTCCCTGCTTCTCCCCATGATAATAGTTAGGCATGAGCATTTCACGCCAATTGGCTGATTTCCGCCAATTAGAACAAGCAGAAAAAATGAACCAACATTGTTATTAAAATGAACTTCAGATTAGTTTTATTATCGTATTCCTTGACATTTTATGCTTTATTATAGCAGTTATGCAAGTATTAAGAACTGATGGAGGGAGTATAAGACTATATATTGAGGAAGTATGAGACTATATATTGAGGGAGCATAAGACTATATATTGTTGTTAAAATGAAATTTACATTACTTTTATCATATTCCTTTACATTTATTATAACAATTAAACAAGTATTACCATATTACAAGGACTGCCAGCTGAAGGAGTATAAGTCAATAAATTAAATAACAAACTATTAACTATGGTATAGGTGTATTATTTATATTATTGACTTATCATTTATGCAAGATTACAAGAAAAACACTTCTGTATTCTTAGAGTACTGGTCTATATGCTTACTCTTACCTTATGTCACAGGTGAAGAGTGAAATTTCTCCCTCCTAAGTGGCTACCAAAGTACTTTCTCATGGCATGCGTATCAAATAGCCTCTGATACCCAAGTCCAACTCCCGGCGAAACTGTTTCTACTGATGGGAGAAGGGGCAAAGGCGGATCTCTGGCGCCTCAAAACCAGATGCTTTGGGCAGGTGGGGCTCCTCAATCTTGGCTGACTGCTCATCTAGGAGAAGTTAAACTCTGATTTAAAACCCCCGCTGCCATGCGGCTAGTCCCATTTATGGGAAGGCCAGAAGTTGGTAGTGCACACCAGCGGCCATACCGACTCAACTGTCGGCCTAAACTAAGTGCGGCGCACATCAACTTTGTTGGTGTGGTCAGGGGATGTCACCCCTTCAAGTGCATGAAGACTGGAGCAGCAGATAAGTTAGAAGATCAATAGCTTGGAAGGTGTAACAGCAAGATGATGTGGCTCATCAGGGCACACTCTGACAAAGATGAGTAAGTGGCCAGTCACCTTGGATATGCCGATGACAGTGTAATACTAGCAGACAGTGAGAAAAACCTACAAGATATTGTGAATAGATGTTGTTTGTTTGTTTGTTGTTGTTTTACGTCCTAGCAACATCTAAGGTCATATCAGGACGGGTATTGTGAATAGAACCAATAAAGCTGGAATACTATTCAACATGAAGATGAATGCCAGGAAGACCAAAACAATGGTTATAAGTAAAAAGACAGATAAACCAAATATCAATATAACCATAGATGGCACAAACATAGAACAATTATCCGAATTCATATATCTCGGACAAAAGATTACAAATGATGGGAGATGTGAGGAAGAAATTAAAAGAAGGATAACAATAGCCCGAACAACATTCTCCAAAATGTATAGAGTGTTAACATCAAGTAAGATATTAATACATACAAGGAAGCGTATTCTTCAGTGTTATGTGTGGTCTACTCTAATGTATGGGGCTGAGACATGGACAATCTCTAAGAAAATGTACAAACGTTTAGCAGCATTTGAGATGTGGACTTATCGAAGGATGATGAAAATATCATGGACAAAGAAGATCACCAACAAAGAAGTTCTCAGAAAAATTAAAAATAAGAAAGGCTTGTTTGCCACTATACAGACAAAGAAACTTATTTATTTTGGCCACATCATTCGTCAGAGTTCAATATACCATACATTGTTGGAAGGGAAGGTGAATGGCAGCAGATGGAGAGGGAGACCAAGAACATGATGGTTTACAAATATTTCACAGTGGACAGGCTTGAATTATGCGCAGTCTATCAGAACAGCACACCATCGTGACAAGTGGAGAACCATTGCATCCAACCCTCGACTAGAGGACGGAACTATTGATTGATTGAAGTGGCTACCAAATTGCACCAATTGTGTCCTACTTGTAAAATAAATTCTCTGTGGGAGGGGGCCACCCCCCCTCCCTACACCCTCCCCCCCCCCCCTACTCGCCCTTCGGCCGAGTTTTGAGGCATACGCCCACAATCAGCTAATTTGTTTTACTTCTCTGCTCATGTCTGAGTAGTGTCATCGATATAGAAACATAGTAGGATGTTTGTTGCCGTAGTTCCTAAGCACTGAGTTGGCCGTTTTGTGGTTAGTTTCCAGGGCCGTCATCTGTGCAGCCAGGTCCTCCCCCAGCAGGTACCGGAATGAGTGGTTTTATTTGTGGCAGTAAGGCTGGCCACACATTGCTTCTTCGTAACGCTAAGAGGGTACTGTTCGTCTGCGCTAGTCCCTTCAGTGTTGTTACTAGTGCCTCGACTAAGTTCTTCGTTTCCAGTCGTCTGCCGTGCTCTATCCCATCTAGTGGTATCTGTGGTGAGGGGGAGGTTAGGTTGCTCCGGACTGTTAGGGCCGTGGGGACGCCCCCCCCCCCCCATCCAGTTGGTTGAGTAGCCGGCCCTCCGGTCCTTAATCTCCACCTGCAGCTCCCATCTGCACTCGTCCAGCCTTTCCAGCTCCACCACAGGAGTGTGGACGTAGTCCGGCCCTCTCCACTGATCTCCACAAGCGGGATCCGGCGGCGGTCTGAACGTTTAACAAAAGTCGGCCACCACCATCCTGAGTCCTATGGGGTCCTCCGATGGGTGCGGGGGGCTGTAGGTGGGAGATGTGGAGGCTAGCACAAGCCTCCTCCCCGGCCCCCCGTTGGTCGTCACAGGGGCTTCCCCGTACTCCCCGTCTCTGACAGCATGTCGGTCCGCTCGTCCCGTGGCGGGGTATCAGCTCCCATATGGGTGTCCATATCTGCTACCGAGCCTTCGTGTGGGAGGGGCACGAATAGGGCTTCTGCCGGTGAGTCGGTACGTTGCCTTTCCGCTACCTCAATAAACCCGGCTAGCAGGCTTGCTGCTTGTTTGGGTTCATCATCGTCCATATAGGAGTTTGTGGGTGAAGGCGTTCTGGACATGCGGTGTGCCATGTTGAAGCTCTGGAAACAGTTTGAGCTACTGTCTTTCCACCAGTGTGTTGCGGCCATCCCCCGGTTCGGCTTAATCAGTTAATTAGATTAAGGATAGAACCCCGGTTCTACCGCGAGGCTGTCATCTCCTGAGTTCACCCACCTGATGACCCGCTGGTGACCCCTGCTTCCCCCCACCCTTCCTAACCCTACCCTGCCCTGAAGTCTGCCCATGCCCCAGTCAGGGGTGGGGGGGGGGTGTATTCGTGGATCCTGGCAACATACCGACAATCGTACTGACCGTAACTGATTGTAGCAACATCCCACCACACGACTGCGTTGTGGTTATTGAGTGCGGGATGGCAAACGCCTGTCCCTCAGAGGCACTCAGTCTCCTGACCACCGGTTCACGCCGCAGCGTGAGGCAGCCCTGCCAGATGGGGCCTCCCGGGCAATAGACTACATCATGGTTCCGACTGCGCATGCGCTGAAAACGGCCTTGGGAGCAAAGCAAAGGCGTACGGCCATTGAGTTTGCCTATACGTGCATTGAAAAACGTCAGTTTTATTCAAAATTAATAGAAATCCCAAACCCTAACCTTATCAATTTATTATAATCTTTTTGTTAAACCTGTTTTCTATATGTGTTCCAAGCGGTTTGTGTCTAGGTGGTGTGGTTTTAGCAATATTTTACTTTTTCTGTATGGAGATTACTCACTGCCATTGACAATGCATTGAGTACTCTGGCTGTGGCTCTAACACTAATCTGAGTGCCTAGATCTTTCTAAATCTAAATGCACATGGCATAAGATGTGCTGATTATGTTATGTATAAACTCTTATGCGTATATTATTCATGCAATGTAATTATCCTATTATCCTTCTCTACTTGTCTTCTCCCCCAACTCCTGGACAACTTGTATAAGTTTACTGTGTTGGGTAGGTGGAGCTGGTGGTTGGTGTGCGGCCTGGAGGGCAGGTTAGCTGCTCCAAGCAGCCCTACTCCCCGCCTTCCCTCCAGGTGGCCTCCTGCTCCCCCTCCTTCTGCCCACTCCACCTCCAAGACGTGTCAGCTGCTCCGCTGCTCAGTTCCGCTATCTGACACACTGGTACACGTGGCTTCTACACGTGACCATGAGCAAGGAATTATGCTCGGCCTGCGGCGAGGAACATGAGGCACCAAGGGGGGCCAAATGTAAGAGGGCCAAACTTCCTACAGGAAAGAAAATTGTGAAGAGCGAAATGGAGGAGGATGATCGCACGGAGATGTCGGAGCAGACAGGAGCGAGCGGCGTGGACGGGACGCGGGCTCGCAGGGAAAAGAAAGCTACTAAATACGACCGGGAAGTGGCAGTCATCGAGGACGAGGAGGAGCGAACGTTGAGGGAACGACTCGAGCAAAAGGCATGCGAGCGGCGTAAGATGGCGCTGAGAGCGGCGTTGGAGGAGACCGATGAGGAGGACACGGTCGTGAAACCACGTGGCCGGGACAAAGCACGTAAAGCATGGAAGCCCCGGGCTAGGGCGGCGCTACCTGCTGGGCACGGTGACCTGAGCTCCAGCTCCTCCTCCTCAAGTTCTTCATCAAGTTCAAGCAGCAGCAGGAGCAGATCGAGGAGCCGGTCACGCCGCCACAGGAAGCGCCGCAGTAAGTTTGCCATTGACCGTTATGTAAAAGGGGAAAAGAGTATCAAGAAGGTCAGTTTTATAGAACTTATGTACGCGGCGCTTCTGTGGGGCATGAAAAAGGCGGAGAAAGTCGGGATGGAGATGCACCACGTCCGTGGCTACATGGGACATTTAGCTTATCTTTGTATGCATGCCACCACGGCAAACTATACGGACGATGCGTACAGGGGCTATGATAAAGCAGTACGCGAGAAGGTTAAGGAAAGAGGCCTCAAACATTTTAAGCTAGGTGATCAGGAGCTGTCACTCCTACACTTTAATCTGGACAATGCTAAGGCGCTAAAAGATATTAAGAAGGTGGCAGCCGCACGCACTGGCACGGGGGCTAAGAGGAGCTCGGAGCGTAGTAGTAAGGTCAAAGGTGCGTGTTACGCCTTTAACTACAACAAAGACGGTTGCACAGCCAAGGACAGTAAGTGGGAACACCGCTGTCTCGCGTGCAAAAGCAAAGATCATTCGATCGAATCGTGTGTGAATAAACGCTACTGACTCCGCCTTGGTGGGGCCGGGGCGCATGCGTGTAGGCGGGAGTTATGCATGTGCGAGCAAGTAGAGGCAAACACGTGTGGGCTAGGGCCACATGAGCCTAGCGGGGGGCCAGGCGGTGCTTCTGCCAGGCCGGGTGACATTAACGGCTTGCCCGGCGGGGAGCGGGTTGTGGGCTATGAAGGGGCGCCGCCCGCTGCCCACGGTTGCGTAAGTGATATCGTGGGTCCAAATGTTCAACAATGTAAGTGTAGTAGTGGGTCGGGAAGCGACTCAGCGTGTGGCTATAACGTCACACGACCTGCCAAAGACACTAATCAAATCGCCGTTGGGAACTGTTGTAATGCACGCTCGGTTGTTGTTACCAAAAATGTTGACTTGCTTAATACTCCCAACACGTATGTTAAAAACTTGAATGTAGTGTTAGATGCTCCCCAAGTTGCTGTTGGTTGCATGCTAGACGATGCCACCTATAACCCTAATTGCTTGATTGAATGTTCTGTGCAACCCCATACCGATATTGTTGGTGGAGGTTTCGAAACTGTTATCCATAATGTCCCGTTTGATAAAAATGTTAGCACCGATGCGACCCAGGGCGAGCCGAGCTGCAGCAGGTCGAGCGGCCGCAGGTCGAGCGGCCGCAGGCCGCAGCCCAGGGAGGTTGCGTCAGCGACCACGTGGAGTGGGGTAGGGGCGCGTGTTCGCCTAGGTAACGCCGCGGGAAAGCCAGTGGCGGGCAGGGACCACGTGGGTGCCCCAGTCGCAGGCGCGCACCCGGGCTTGGGTAGCAATAATGCAGACTGGCTGCGTGTGGTTGGGCCGGCCGAGGCTCGGGAGGCTATGGAGGGCCTTTTCTGTACCTTGTGGGTGATAGACGTGCAAGATGAGGGTATTGTCGAACTGTTTATTGATATATTTACATCTTGTTTACAGGGCAATTGTAACTGTATATTTTAGGTACAGGGTGTCCCAGCCCAGCTCCGCCCTTGCCGTATGTTCGCGGAATGTCTTGTGTAGGGGCGATGCAGACCCAGACTGGGAGTATTTGTTATGGGGTGCATGTTTTGGCTTCAGGGTGGGGAAGGACGACTGTGACAGCAATTATTATTGTGCCAATTACACCTCGATTACGAACACCGGAGTGTGTGATATTATATCAGCCCGCATTACAGACGAAATAGAAAAAGGCTTGTTAACAGTGGTGGAGAAGCGGTGTGTGTGTACGCATGCCTCGGGTAGCGTGCCGAAAGGGCACAACGATTTTAGGGCCATAGTAGATTGCTCCAGCCCGGTGGACAGCTGCGTGAACGAACACACATGGTCGTGTAGAACTAAGTTCAGCTACAACTCGGTAGATGACGTGACAGAATTATTGCAGGCGGGGGACGTCCTCGCGACGGTTGATATCAGCAATGCTTACCGTGCAGTGAACACACACCCAGACTCATGTAAGAAACAGGGGCTAACGTGGGATTTTGGCGAAGGTATTGTTTTCTTAAGGGATAACAGGCTATGTATGGGCCTGAGCAGTAGCCCGTTCGTCTTCTCGAAGATAAGTGACCTGATAGTGCGCTGCCTATGCAGGGAAGGTTATGACCAGTGTGTAAATTACTTAGATGATTTCTGTGTGCTGGGACAGACAGATGATTTCTGTGTGCTGGGACGGACAGTGGGCGACTGCTGTGCAGCCCAGGGGACTCTAATGTCGACACTAAGAAGGTTAGGTTTCTCAATCAGCTTTAAGAAATTGACCCCAGCTGAACAGATCACAAAATTTCTGGGGATAGAAATAGACTCAGTCAAGCTGGAACTACGTCTCCCAAAGGAAAAACTCGAGAGACTGCAGGGGCAACTGGCGGGCTTCCTTGGTAGACGAAAAGCCACAAAGGAGGAGCTGGAGGTCCTGGGCGGAATATTGGCTCATTGTTGCAAAGTGGTGCATGGCGGTCGGACCTTTTCTAGGCGAGTTTATGACTTAATAGCGTCAGTCAGGAAAAGCCATCATAAAGTGAGACTGAACGAAGATTTTTGTCGGGACATCGAATGGTGGCTTGAGTTTGCGGCCATCTTTAATGGGAAAGCGGGTATAATACCACCCAGTTCTAACTGTGTGTCGGTGTACAGTGATGCTTCGCTCACAGGTTTCGGCGCGCTCCACGGCGATGACTGGCTGGCGGGAGTCTTCGATGGCAGACAGGTAGTAGGGTTGGAACTGGGCCATCCCTTATGCGGGGCCAGGGACGAGGGCTGTCAAAGTGATAATATAAATGTGTTAGAAATGTGGCCGGTCCTTGTGGGGGTGAGACGATGGGCGGAAGGTTGGAAGGGGTCTAACGTTATGTTTGTCTCAGATAACACCCAGGTGGTCACGGCCTTACGCACGGGTAGGAGTAAAAATAAAACAACCATGAAATGGCTTAGGCTGATTTTCTGGTAATCGGTGAGGTTGAATTTTAATGTGATGTCAGTTTATATTAACACAAAAGATAACATCATCTGTGATGGCCTCAGCCGGCTGTCTGCCTTAAAAAATATAGCGAGGATCAGGGATGCAGACGTAGCCAAAAGAATGTGTTGCCACCACTTGTTTGATATTTGAATTGGTTCTTGCAGACTGGGAGGCCCTCGGTAGGGAACGGCGGGTTTTTGAGAGGGCTCATTATGCAGCATCCACACAGAAAACAAGGTTGGTCCAGGTTCGTGCTTACTTGGAGTTCTGTGAAATGTTCGAGGACAGGCTAGAACCCTACCCTTGCGGTGATGACCAAGTTTGCCTGTATATGACGTTCTTGGCTAGGCGTCTCTGTGCATCTTCACTCAGAAACTACCTGAGCGCCTTATCAAATCACCTAAAGGACTTAGAGTGTCTGCCCATTGACTATCGCAGCCACAAGGTGAAGAAGTGTCTAACAGGTATTAGGCGCTTGAAAGGTGACGGCGTGAGGCAGGCCGCCCCTATGTTGCCCCCGGGGCTGCTAAAAGTTTTTGACTTGCTACGACCTTCCCTGGGGCTCACCGCAGTGCGGGCCGCGATGTTACTGTCATTCAGAGCCTTGTTAAGGAAAGGCCACGTGACGGATTCAGATTGTGCATTTGCTAGGAAGGATGTAACCTTCCACCCATGGGGTCTCATGTTGCACGTGAGGAGATCTAAAACCATTCAATACAATGAAAAGGTACACCGTATCCCTGTGGCTAATGTGGGGAATAGGGCATTGTGTGCGGTGTACTGGGTAAGGAAGCACTTTGCAGATTGCCCGCCCCCCCCTGGAGCCTTGGCTTTCAGAATGCCTAGAAGAGGGCATTCCGTCCCCTCGACTTATAACTACTATCTGAGCGTGTTAAAGATGATCTGTGCAGGTGCAGGTCTGGATCCGGATAATTTCTCTACACACAGTCTCAGGAGGGGGGGTGCTACCTTCCTTCGCTTGTGTGGCGCACCCATTGAGGTGATAAAAGAGAAGGGGGACTGGAAGTCAGACGCTGTCTTCCTGTATCTCCAGGCCTCCTTGGCCGAGAGACTGACCACCGACATGCGGGTGGCTTTGATCCTGGATCAATTGTTGTGAACTCTTGCTTGGGGGTTTGGTCTCTTTAGGGGGCCAGCCAGAGTTATTGGCTCGATCCAACTTCCTGTCTTGTGTTCCTTATGTAATGTAATAATAATGTTATGTATAAACTCTTATGCGTATATTATTCATGCAATGTAATTATCCTATTACCCTTCTCTACTTGTCTTCTCCCCAACTCCTGGACAACTTGTATAAGTTTAGTGTGTTGGGTAGGTGGAGCTGGTGGTTGGTGTGCGGCCTGGAGGGCAGGTTAGCTGCTCCAAGCAGCCCTACTCCCCGCCTTCCCTCCAGGTGGCCTCCTGCTCGCCCTCCTTCTGCCCACTCCACCTCCTATTTTTGCTCAAATAAACTATGCGGTAGGTCTTTTTAGGGGGCCAGCCAGAGTTATTGGCTCGATCCAACTTCCTGTCTTGTGTTCCTTATGTAATGTAATAATAATATTGATGTAAATGCAATGCTGGATAACAGATTAATATCTTAATTTATTATATATATATTTTTAGTTAGTATTCTGTTTCAAACAAGAGCTGAGATGAGCTGAAACTAGCACATGTCATAGCTGCAACCAGTGTATTAGCATGTCCCATGTGCTTTTGGGGTTGTTGTTTTGCTCTGACCCATCCCACAATGCACCGCGCCGCTGGAACCGTGATGTAGTGTATTGCTTACCATGGCCGAGTGGCCGTCCCTCACCGCCAGGGGCAGCGGGCCATTTGTGCGGCTCGCAGCTTGCGCTCAGATGTCTTGCTCCTCCCATAGCTACTCCAAAAGTGACTAGAGCACGACGAAGCGACATCCAGTCGTGGTTAGCCTTGTGGCCGATTACCATCATAATCCAAAAGTGACGAGAGCACGGCGAAGCGACATCCATTAGTGGTTGGCCTTGTGGCCGATTACCATCATAATCCAAAAGTGACTGGAGCACGGCGAAGCGACATCCAGTAGTGGTTGGCCTTGTGGCCGATTACCATCATAATCCAAAAGTGACTGGAGCACGGCGAAGCGACATCCAGTAGTGGTTGGCCTTGTGGCCGATTACCATTATAATGACTTGTGTGGCCCTGCCAACTGCGCAGCATCCCTAGTCTACTATCCCTCATTGATCGCCGCGCAGCTGCACGCCGACCCGCCTCAACACCCCCCCCCCCCCCCCCCCCCCCTACCTACCCCCCCCGCCCGCCGGTCTGCCGCCCTCCTCACGCGCCCCCCTCCTCTCTTCTCCTCTCCTCTCCTCTCCTCTCCTCTCCTCTCCTCTCCTCTCCTCTCCTCTCCTCTCCTTCTCTCCTCTCCTCTCCTCAACCCCTCCCCTCCCCTCTCTCCCCTCACCTCACCTCCCATTCCCCTTCTCCCCTCCTCCCCTTCTCTCCTTCTCCCCTCCTCCCATCCCCTCCTCTCCCCTAGCGGCCTCAGCCCGAACCTGGGTGTCGTCGGCCTCTGTCAGTCAGGCTGCCTGCACCGAGAGGAGCTAACGCACTGCAGCGTTTCGGTGTCACTGTCAAACAGTGACGTAATTTCGTATTTCGACAAAAGGAGGTTTAGTAAAGCCCCAGTCAAACATACCCGGATCAGGGGCCGGACGAGCCCCCGGACCGCCAGGGTGGAACAGTGAAAAGCTGTGGAAACGACAGGAGTAGGCAGCTTCCAGCAGGTAGGCACGGTTCTGTGTACAACCCTGTCTATATTTCCCCGTGTGACACTACTAGTTACAAAGTACTACCAGCAGGTAGGCCCGGTTCTCTGTACAACCCTGTCTATATTTCCCCGTGTGACACTACTAGTTACAAAGTACTACCAGTACCAGCAGGTAGGCCCGGTTCTGTGTACAACCATGTCTATATTTCCCCGTGTGACACTACTAGTTACAAAGTACTACCAGCAGGTAGGCCCGGTTCTGTGTACAACCATGTCTATATTTCCCCGTGTGACATTACTAGTTACAAAGTACTACCAGCAGGTAGGGCCGGTTCTGTGTACAACCCTGTTTATATTTCCCTGTGTGACACTACTACTATACTAGCAGGTAGGCCCGGTTCTGTGTACAACCCTGTCTATATTTCCCCGTGTGACACTACTAGTTACAAAGTACTACCAGCAGGTAGGCCCGGTTCTGTGTACAACACTGTCTATATTTCCCCGTGTGACACTACTAGTTACAAAGTACTACCAGCAGGTAGGCCCGGTTCTGCGTACAACCCTGTCTACTATGTTCTGTGTACAACAGTGCCCGCCCTGTGTGATACTACTAATACTACTTTCTGTGTACAACACTGCATGGCCCATGTGATACTACTAGTACTATGTTCTGTGTACAACACTGCCCGCCCTGTGTGATACTACTAGTACTACGTTCTGTGTACAACACTGCCCGCCCCGTGTGATACTACTAGTACTATATACTGTGTACAACACTGCCCGCCCCGTGTGATACGACTAGTAAGACTATGTTCTGTGTACAACTCTGCCCGCCGCGTGTGACACTACTAGTACAATGTTCTGTGTACAATACTGCCCATCCCGTGTGATACTACTAGGTCTAAGTTCAGTGTACAACATTGCCAGCCCGTGTGATACTACTAGTACTACATGGTGGGTTTTACATATTGTGGGTGTTACACATGGTGCATGTTAGTACTGTTACACATGGTGGGCGTTACACCTGGTGGGTGTTAGTACTGTTACACATGGTGGGTGTTACTACTGTTACACATGGTGGGTGTTACTACTGCTACACATGGTGGGTGTTAGTACTGTCACACATGGTGGGTGCTACACATGGTGGGTGTTACACATGGTGTGTGTTACACATGGTGGGTGTTAGTACTGTTACACATGGTGGGTGTTACACATGGTGGGTGTTAGTACTGTTACACATGGTGGGTGATAGTACTGTTACACATGGTGGGTGTTAGTAATGTTACACATGGCAGGTGTTACACATGGTGGGTGTTAGTACTGTTACACTTGGTGGGTGTTACTACTGTTACACATGGGTGTTACACATGATGGGTGTTAGTACTGTTACACATGGTGGGTGTTACTACTGTTACACATGGTGGGTGTTAGTACTGTTAGACATGGTGGGTGTTACACATTGTGGGTGTTAGTACTATTACAAATGGTGGGTGTTACACATGGTGGCTATTGATACCGTTACACATGGTGGGTTTTTACACATGGTGGGTGTTACACATGGTGCATGTTAGTACTCTTACACATGGTGGGTGTTACACCTGGTGGGTGTTAGTACTGTTACAAATGGTGGATGTTAGTACTGTTACACATGGTGGGTGTTACACATGGTGGGTGTTAGTACTATTACAGATGGTGGGTGTTAGTACTATTACACATGGTGGGTGTAAGTACTATTACAAATGGTGGGTGTTAGTACTGTTACACATGGTGGGTGTTACGCATGGTGGGTGTTAGTACTATTACAAATGGTGGGTGTTACATATGGTGGGTGTTAGTACTGTTACACATGGTGGGTTTTACACATGGTGGGTGTTACACATGGTGCATGTTAGTATTCTTACACATGGTGGGTGTTACACATGGTGGGTGTTAGTACTGTTACACATGGTGGGTGTTAGTACTGTTACACATGGTGGGTGTTACACATTGTGGGTGTTAGTACTGTTACACATGGTGGGTGTTACACATGGTGGGTGTTCGTACTATTACACATGGTGGGTGTCAGTACTCTTACACATGGTGGGTGTTACACATGGTGGGTGTTAATACTATTACACATGGTGGGTGTTAGTATTCTTACACATGGTGGGTGTTACACATGGTGGGTGTTAGTACTGTTACACTTGGTGGGTGTTAGTACTGTTACACATGGTGGGTGTTAAACATGGTGGGTGTTAGTACTGTTACACTTGGTGGGTGTTAGTACTATTACACATGGTGGGTGTTACACATGGTGGGTGTTAGTACTGTTACACTTGGTGGGTGTTAGTACTGTTACACATGGTGGGTGTTACACATGGTGGGTGTTAGTACTGTTACAAATGGTGGTGTTAGTACTGTCACACATGGTGGGTGTTACACATGGTGGGTGTTAGTACTATTAGAAATGGTGGGTGTTACACATGGTGCGTGTTAGTACTGTTACACATGGTGGGTTTTACATATTGTGGGTGTTACACATGGTGGTGTCAGTACTGTTACACATTGTGGGTTTTACATATTGTGGGTGTTACACATGGTGCATTTAGTACTGTTACACATGGTGGGTGTTACACATGGTAGGTGTTAGTACTGTCACACATGGTGGGTGTTAGTACTGTTACACATGGTGGGTGTTAGTACTATTACACATGGTGGGTGTTACACATGGTGGGTGTTAGTACTATTGCAAATGGTGGGTGTTACACATGGTGGGTGTTAGTACCGTTACACATGGTGGGTTTTACATATTGTGGGTTTTACACATGGTGCATGTCAGTACTCTTACACATTGTGGGTGTTAGACATTGTGTGTTTTAGTACTCTTACACATTGTGGGTGTTACACATGGTCGGTGTTAGTACTGTCACACATGGTGGGTGTTAGTACTGTTACACATGGTCGGTGTTAGTACTGTTACACACGGTGGGTGTTAGTACTATTACAAATGGTGGGTGTTGCACATGGTGGTGTCAGTACTGTTACACATTGTGGGTTTTATATATTGTGGGTGTTACACATGGTGCATGTTAGTACTCTTACACATGGTGGGTGTTACACATGGTGTGTTTTAGTACTCTTACACATGGTGGGTGTTACACCAAATAAATGAGATCCATCAAATTCAATATTAATCGAAGGACGTGCATCAAGTGCGCTTTTTAGTTTACCGCTCTTGTAATGTTAACATTACCCGAAAGTAATTTTATTTTATATGGACAAGCGCGCATCACGTTACCACTGCCTAACTTCATCTTACACTCTGCCTAACTTCACCTTACACCCTGCCTAACTTCATCTTACACTCTGCCTAACTTCACCTTACACCCTGCCTAACTTCACCTTACATCATGCCTAATTTCACCTTACACCCTGCCTAACTTCACCTTACACTCTGCCTAACTTCACGTGACATCCTGCCTAACTTCATGTTACATCCTGCCTAACTTCATGTTACATCCTGCCTAACTTCATGTTACATCCTGCCTAACTTCACGTTACATCCTGCCTAACTTCATGTTACACCCTGCCTAACTTCACGTTACATCCTGCCTAACTTCACGTTACACCCTGCCTAACTTCATGTTACACCCTGCCTCTAGAATGAAGTACTCTGCACACAGACCCTGCCCATGGTAGTAGCGCTGCAGACCAGGCGGCCGTTGTACTGAATCAATATGGGTTACCATACATCTCCACTGACAACTAACCATCCCGCCATGTGGTCCTCGGCCCCCCCCCCCCCCCCACACACACATCTGCCGGTTTCATCAGCCCAACTGTGTGCCTGTTTCAGTGTGCCACGTCCTATACTACTCACACCACTTTACCGACACCTTGTAAAAATATACGGATTTTCGGTTCAGAATTATATATTGGCAGAGAGCATTAATATTCTTGGGCAACGGAGTGGGGACAATGTTATGTAAACTAAAATCAATAATATCCCACTCCCATTAGGACATGATATAAGCTATGTGAAGTATATGTTCATATATGATGCCTGAGATTAATGAGATGTTCCTATTAGGTACTCCAAAGTGATTTCTATTTTCAACAGGTCAGTATTACATCTTATATATCTGTACAGATCTTTTAAATTGAATCTCAATGATATAAAAATCATTTAGATCGATTGAATAGCTGCAAAGTTATGAGTGTTTAAAGATTGATTTTTTGGCCCCGATTTGTGCACATTTCCAAATTAGCCAAATCTTGGATTTTAGGGTCCCACCTGGAAGCTATTTTGCATATGATCTGTCCAATATTAAAGAATCTCATTCTCTATAGTACAAATAAGAAGCTCAATTTTTTACAGACCATCACTGTTAGTATTCTTTCTGAAATTTCATGTCAAACTTGCTAAATTCCTTAATTTCCAGCAAACACCAATAATAAATTCAGTAAAATATAGAAAAATAGCATAACTCCCGTTCTAATTGTCCTATCACAGCAATCTTTATACCAAAATAACCAGAATCAAACGCTCTACATGATGACATAATTTTCTAACTGATCAGAGAAAGAAAGACAACATTCAATTTTAGGCATCGCGAGCTGACAATAAAATCAAGAAAAATAGCATAACTCCCATTCTAATTGTCCGATCACTGCACTCTTTATACCAAATTAACCAGAATTTAAAGCTCTACATGATGACATCATTTTCTAACTGATCAGACAAAGAAAGACAACATTAGCATCGCGAGCTGACAATAGCCAAATTCTTGCAGCAGTCACTTCTCAGACCAAGTTTGATGCGCATGATATAAATCTCAACCAAATATTGTGCTGGTTAGGTAGAGGAAGACTTAAGCTTTCTTATGATATAATTTTCAAAACGATCCTGATTAATTTTCAAGGAGGATTAATGTCTTAATGTTTTCACTCCTTTGGTTCAATCAAATTTCCCACTCAGAAACACTCATGCTTGATATGCTAATGAAGCCTAGATTCTTCTCTATCTTTTATTGGTGGTTATTTTTAGGTCAGGTCAATGTACTCACCAAGCCATCAAGTTTAGGGAAGGGAGTAGCTCAGACTGGATGAAAACAAAATCGGCGAGCATGCTCAGAGCTGCCGATGGTACCCGCCAACAAGTGTCCAGTGTCTGTGATTTATTTCATAATGATAATTAAAAATTAGACAGCCTAAAAGACAAAAGAACAAGCTTTAATTTGATATAAGTTTTATTTCAAATCAAGCAGAATTAGTGGAGACTCAAGCCTTTTTAAAAGGGTTAAAATAGGTCAAATTTCGCGCTGCGGACACCGTATACGCCGACTTTGGAGTACCATTTACCGACACCTGTACCACTCACACCATTTTACCGACACTTGTACCACTCACACCACTTTATCTACACCTGTACCACATTACCTACACCTGCACCACTCACACCACTTTACCTACACCTGTACCACTCACACCACTTTACCTACACCTGTACCACTCACACCATTTATCTACACTTGTACCACTCACACCACACACCAAACAACACAACCACCAACCAACAACCGTAATACCACACTGACCACCACTTTAAATCTGTACCACTCACACCATTTACTACACCTGTACCACAACCACCACCACTTTACCTACACCTGTACCACTCACACCACTTTACCTACACCTGTACCACTCACACCATTTACCTACACTTGTACCACTCACACCACTTTATCTACACCTGTACCACATTACCTACACCTGCACCATTCACACCACTTTACATAGATCTGTACCACTCACACCACTTTACCTACACCTGTACCACTCACACCACTTTACCTACACCTGTACCACTCACACCATTTACCTACACTTGTACCACTCACACCACTTTATCTACACCTGTACCACTTACCTACACCCACCACACCACTTTACATAGATCTGTACCACTCACACCACTTTACCTACACCTGTACCACTCACACCACTTTACCTACACCTGTACCACTCACACCACTTTACCTACACCTGTACCACTCACACCACTTTACGTAGATCTCTACCACTCACACCACTTTATCTACACTTGTACCACTCACACCACTTTACCTACACCTGTTGCACTCACACCACTTTACCGACAATTGCATCACTCACACCACTTTACCTACACTACCAACCCATCCACAGACCACATACCACACTGCACCATCACACACTTTACTAGTCTTACACTCACACCACTTTATCTACACTTCACACCACTTTAAATTACCACTACACCACTTTACTACACTTACCACTCACACCACTTTACCTACACCTGTACCACTCACACCACTTTACCTACACCTGTACCACCCACACCACTTTACGTAGATCTCTACCACTCACACCACTTTATCTACACTTGTACCACTCACACCACTTTACCTACACCTGTTGCACTCACACCACTTTACCGACAATTGCATCACTCACACCACTTTATGTAGATCTGTACCACTCACACCACTTTTTTTTCTTCTTTTTTTTTTGGTAAAGTATTTATTCATCTGAACTCGATCGGGCTATGGTGTTGAAATACCTCATTCGACCCCCGGTTCCATTTCCAAGGTCGAATTTTATATAGGATTAGGTAGCAGGTTCAAAAATATGGTTATGGCACACTGAGTTTTGGGAAGTTTACATATTGGAATACATCACTATAAAGCCAAAAATTATATCTAATTTCCTGGATATTCATAGGACATTTAGTTGGGACCGGATTGAGTAAATTAACAGTGAATATTAGGAAATAATTCAGTAGATACAACACATGGCTACAGGACAGAACTGCCCATGTTATAACTGTGTTGGTATAGCCATGAATCCCAAACAATAGAGGAACCTCCAGCCAACAATAGGGGTATATGCTTGTCTGTGGCCCACTCATATACTTCCACTTGCCACTGGGGGAGGTCCTGTGGGGACTGTTGTGCATCATGTAGATATATTTTTTGCATACCAATATATATATGCATAAGAAATAATTCACTGTGATTATGCATCTGAAGCATAATCACCACAAAGATGCTGGTACAACATTAAGAAAAACCTACCTTAAATATTATTGTATTTGATTTAGTTTATTGTTGTGACAGCATATATACATATATCCACATATACATATACACACATATACATATATTAATAAACACTTAATCGATTTAAAACGATATGTATAGCCTCTCAGCTTCCCAGTTCCGAGGCTCCCTCCACCACATCCCACATATTTGAATAGAAGTAAAAAGTAATAAACAAAAGTAAAATAAATCAAATAAAAATGCCAACCACTCAGCAAATATATGTTTATATATGGATACAATACAACCCCGTTAAAACAAGCTCGGTTAAACTAAACGATCAGTTAATCAAAACTTTTTAGGGCAGCCCGCAAAATACTACCATTTATCATATAAAAAAGTTGGTTAAACCAAAGTCATTTAATCCAAATTATCAGTTAATCCAAACAGAATTTCATGCCCCAGGCCACTTCTGGTACAGTTAAACCAAACTTTTATGTGGTTATAAGGTCACCTGTGATCCCACCGACTTTTTTTTATAGGATAAATGGTTATACTGTATATACATAAAAAACAATAATCAAAGTGTCCAGATACATTGCATATTACATGTGCAATACACACTTACTCAAAGTCAACTTTCCCAACTCTACTTTAACCGACTCTAATTATTTTTAGATTTACATATACATGTAAGTATACATATAATATATATATATAGATATAAATATACATATACGTATGTGTATACATATAAATATACATATACCTATGTGTATATACATATTACATATGCACTTATGTGTATATATGTCTATATATACATGCATTCACATCTATATGTGTATACATATATACATATTGAGACCTATATATGTGAC
>CM059187.1:34983-69224 GCA_030323885.1 Branchipolynoe longqiensis | reverse complement strand
ATTGCCTTATGTGGCTTTATAAAGCTCACCAAGAGTTGTTGTGACGCACGTAAATCCCTTGTCTTGGATATATACGCCCTTATGGCCGACACAACACACAATTTCCGATCATTCGGAAAACAGTCTAAGTGAACCGTAGATAAAGGGTCACCTAACGTGTTCGATTTGAGCAACCGTGCTAAATCAAACGTAGCTTGTTTCTTGTCTATTTCTAATCCTGTTAAGGATAACGCAACAATCGTCTGTCCTCTATGTCCGGTTACTAATAATAACCGAACCGCGACCTTAAAACCTAATTGTTTTATATCTAACCACGAGTTGTGAGGCCACGCCTGAAACAACTTAAATACTATAGAAACATCCCAAAACCGACTATACTTTGGCTTTGGAGGATTCCTTTGATAAATCGACCAAAGTAGATAACCAAGGACATAATGTTTTCCAACTGTCTCGCCATCAATTCTAGGTAGTATAATTGATAACGCACATCTTGCCGCATTGATCGACCCAAAGGATAATCCTTCATCCTCTAGAGAGCGAAGAAAACGAGCTACTTGTGAAATCGTTGGATTTGTTGGCTTGACCTTCATTAACAAACAATGTACACCCCATTTCTTTAAATAAGTTGTGTACATTTTAACAGTTCCTGGCCTCCAGGCATCAGATACAATCCTGTTCTCAGTTATTTTGTCCAAACCAAATTGCCTCAACTGGTTCCTTAGAAAAGGAATGCCAATAGGGGCGTCGTTGACACGTCGCCGTGAACCTGCAGCGGTCCGTGGTGCGTCAGATTCCCGAGTTTTCTTGGGAATCGTATATGTTCTTTTGCCAGTTGTAAAGCTACTGGCAGCCAAGGTTGCGTGTCCCAATCGGGCACGACCAGTATTGCATGTGTCCTTTCCAAGCCGATTTTTCTCACCACTCGGCTGATAATGCTAAACGGTGGGAAAATATAAAAGTAATTATTTTCCCAGATAAACGCAAATGCGTCCACTTTCCAAGCATCCGGTTCCGGATGCCAAGAAACATAACAGGGTAACTTGTTATTATTTCGTGATGCAAACAAGTCAACTTCAGGTGTACCCCATTTGTCACAAACAAAGTTAAACAAATGTGTCGAGAGAGACCATTCTAAATGGTCATGGAATTTCCTACTTTTATGGTCTGCAAGTGTATTTTGTGACCCTGGAATATGCGCTACCGTCAGCCAGACTTGTTGAGCCTGTGCCCAGTTCCAAATCAGTTTAGACAACTGATTGCAAAACTTTGATTTAGTTCCACCCATGTTACGAATGTATGCCATGGCAGTAGTATTATCAGTTAGTATTCTAACTTGTGATTTATTTACCTTTACTAAGCTACATAAACCTAGATAAATAGCACGTAACTCTAGTGCATTAATATGGTCTGATTTTTCATCATCAAGCCATCTACCTCCAGTTGTGACCCCATCTCTATGAGCTCCCCAACCTTCTAACGAAGCATCAGTAGTAATTACTATGTTAGGTTCCGCCATGCGGATTGGATTTGGTGAACTTGTTATATGTCTCATCCACCACCCAATATCCTGTAGTCCTTCTTGCGAAATAACCATATTCCGCTCAAAATTCCCTTTAGTTCGTGTTAACGCTAAATTCTTATCTATCTCTAGAGGTTTAATATGAGCCTTCCCGTATAGAATAGCGGGTGCATACGATATCATTATCCCAATAAGGACTGCAACCTGTCTAATTTTAGGTTTTGTTAACCTAATCAGCTGAGTCGCTGTAGTCATAAACTTAACGAGTTTTTGTTCTGTTATTGACACTGTAAGAGACTGTGTATCCAGAATAAACCCTAAACACTTAAGTTGTTTTGTTGGTTTAAACACTGACTTTTGTGGATGTACATAAAACCCCAATTTAGTGAGTAATGCACATAAATCCCTAACTGCATTCTCACAACCAATTTGTGTAGATGCTATAATAAAGGAATCATCTATATATGGAAACATTATGTGACCTTTCCTCGCCATTACCGAGAAAACAGGTTTAAGCAGTTTAGTGAATAAACGAGGAGCACAAGCTAAGCCATTAGGCATGCAGGTAAACTCATAGAGTTGGTTATTCCAAAGAAACCGGAGAAATTTCCGATATTGTTTCATTATGGGAAGCGTGTAATAAGCATCCTGTAAATCAACACTAGCCATCCACGCATCTGGTGTAACCAGATCTCGTGCTGTATCTAGCGAGAACATTTTAAAATGTCGATATTCAACCATTTTATTAAAGATTGTTAAATCCAGGATCATTCGAACTTCGCCATTAGGCTTTGGTCTCGAAAAGATGTTTGAAATAAACTCCCCTGAACAGTGTCTCACTTTTTGTATAATTCCTTTGTCAAAGAATTTTTGTACCTGTTTAGTTAGTGCCTCTCGTTCACCCGGTTCAATAATATATGGAAAAGGTACCCTGCCTTGTACGGGAGTTTGTGTTAATGGAATGTGAACACCTCTAACTATTTGTAAAATTTCTTGGTCACTAGTAATTTCGTGCCACTCAGAAATATGATTCTTAATATTACCAGCCACAAAGTTGCTTACAGTTTGTGTGTTTTTCGAGGCTGCAAGGACTTGCAAAGTCTGTGTTTGCACCTCTACTTGGACCCTCCCCTGGGGAAGGGTCTCGATGAGCTGAACCCTCGACCTAATGGCCGTATGGTGTTGTCGGTGTAGCCTGGGCGCGCACCCCGGCCCCGAAAGACTTGACCCAAGTTTGAACCCGCTCTGGTTCCTCTGGTGAACCGTCTTGGACGAAAATCCCCTCGTGACTTTTTTAAAACGAGGAGGTTCCTGCCTCTTACCATCCATGTTTCTGCCACTCTTGGCTGCAGTTTCTACCTCTTTAAAGAGGTATTGTAGTTGACCACCAAACATTTTGGTGTTATCCAAAGGTTTACCTTTAATGGGCTCTGGCGCAAGAAAGAGCGTAAACTCCTTCCCATCATTATCCGTAACCTTTTTAGAGCGAGCTACTTCCTTGCCCGCATCTGTGCAAACCGACTTGAAGACATTCTCATATCTCCGATACGACAAGTAATTTCCTGCCGCTGCTAACATCGCAATGGCCTTATCCATAGTTTTAGCCAAAGATGTAAACTTATTTTCACTTTGCATTCTGTTTGCCACAGGGATAATAGCCGTTAGGGTACCAAGCACAGCTTTATGCACAGTGTGCAACACACCCTCAAACTTCTTACGATCGTCCGTCATGTTGACATCCCGATCCATCTCTTTAATAACAGAATTAGGAACACCTTTAATACCTGTTAACTCCTCTCCTAACTTGGAGATAACCTCCGCCGGTTTAAACGTGCGGAAATGACCATTCACAGTCTCACGCATAAGCGTAGTAGTTTTAACTCGCTTAGCCTTTGGCTTCTCCACCTTCTTAGCCCTTTAGTACCAATGTCAGCAAAGACACCTTCATATACCGTGTCCGAATCCGATTCCGTAGAAGTGGAATCTTTGGACGAATCAGAAGAAGAAGAATAAACCCTTTTCTTCTTCTTCCTCTTGGACTTGATCTTTCGCTTTTTGCGAAACCCAGTCTTGCTACGCTCCCTGGTGAATTCATCACCAGAAGAAACCACATGTTTCTTCTTCTTCCTCCGTTTAGGAGAAGGAGAAGGAGCCCTCAGCTCCAACACCGAGTCAGTGTCCGAGTCATCCTCAAACTCTGCTTCTTCTTGAACACTCGGTCTAAGCCGTTTCAACGACTGCGGCGGTTTCAAAGCCATAATATGACTTTCCATCAACGCAAAGCGAGCCTCCCAATTGGAGGTTGCTGCCACATCAGGATCCTCATCCAACTCGGAGAGTATATGCTGCCCGGGCTGTGTCGCAGGCACTGCCGACAACACAGGTGAAGAGTCGTAGTCCCACTCGGGACACGCCCCTCGGCTGCCGGTGCACCGCGCTTACTCCGCTTCGTGGCCATCGAGAACCGTAAACAAAGAATTTTTGTCAGTCTCGGTATATATGTATGTCACAATTCAGTTATTTCGAACTTCATTGTACATCTAATGGTGTTAGAGAACGTGTTTATACCGTTATAACACAGGCGTAATAAGCTAAATTTGTGCGTGGATTGTGGGTCAAGCCCAAATCTATACGCGGGGTCGGGACCAAGTTGGAGAAAATGCTATGAAACTCGGAGAAACGCCTGAAAAAGTTTGTCTAGGGGAGTCTATAAAAGAAACCCAGGAGCATCTCCATACATAACTCTCTATTAGAGTACGAGAGAATTTCCATTTGAGATAGGACGAAACCCGCATCTCTACCCAAAGTCACACGGTGACAGGGGTGTTGACAGAACCGCTAATGACCGGTTTGGTTCCTTCGAGAAGGACTCTAGAGCGTTCTATCCTTGGTTTTTTTTTTTTATATAACCATATAACTCGTCCAAAATGGACCAACGAAAGTCTAAACTTTCCATAATGATGCTCTAATGCATCATAATTAAGCTAACCACAGTTTTTATTCTACTTACTGCGTTTTAGCGTGTTTGTAGATTAAATTTGTCCAGTCCTCCACAACAACACGTTATCCACTCGTGCGTTGTGTATGCTAATTGCTGGTACCTCACGTGCGTCCTTCTCCCTAGCCTGAAGCTAGCTAGAGGCTGTTTACCGAGGTAAAATATATATATATATATATATAGATTGTTTTATTATTTTGTTCATATAACTTTAAAGGTTAATAGAATGACTGGGACAAGGCGGGGGGGACCTGGGTACCGGGGGACAGTGTGCAGAGGATATGAGCATGGGACAAGTGGCTGGGCAGGCTTCCTCTGAACGAACTGAAGGGTCTGCCAGGTTTCAAAATAGCACACCTAAATGTACGTAGTCTCACACATAAAATAGAGCAATTAAGAATTGATCTGCCAGGATCGGGACTTGATATTTTCACAGTATCAGAAACATGGCTCAATAGCCTTATGGAAAAAAAACTAACTTCAATAACAAACTACACCTTCCTTAGGTATGATCGAAAAGCAAAACATCTAAATGGGCAAGCCAAAGCTGGAGGTGGACTAGGAATTTACTGCCGAAATTCTCTACAAGTAGATTCTAA
Source organism: Branchipolynoe longqiensis (assembly GCA_030323885.1). Classification (NCBI taxonomy): domain Eukaryota; kingdom Metazoa; phylum Annelida; class Polychaeta; order Phyllodocida; family Polynoidae; genus Branchipolynoe; species Branchipolynoe longqiensis. Next base: position 64,108 of record CM059187.1, on the reverse strand, counting down.
TATATATGCAGATAAAAATATTTCAAATGCTGTGCTGGAACTACAATGGGTGCTTGTAACAAGGCCTTATTCAAGGAAGATCCTAATTGGAAATGTGTACAGACCACCAGATGGAAGTGTTAAACAGGCCTTTGAGGAATTGAGCATTATGATGAGTGAAATAGATGACATAGACAAGTATGAGACCCTACTGATAGGCGACTTCAATGCAGACTGTAGTGCTAAGAGAAAGCTACCAGCCATAACCATAAATCAATTTGCTTCAGAACATGAGCTCCAACAGCTGATAGATAAACCGACTAGGTCAACTAGAACTACTGCAACCACAATCGATTTAGCCTTTACTAACATCAAGTATTGCACTCAAGCAGGAGTCCTTAACTACAATGTCAGTGACCATAAGCCAGTCTATATTATCAAAAAGAAACCCAGAAACAACCAAAAAACCACCGCATACTGCGGAAGGACCTATAGAAACTTTTCAACTGATGCACTTAGGACAATCTTGCAGAGTTATAACCCCACTACAATATTTGAAGAACAGGATCCCAACAAATGTTGGGATATTTTAGAAGATATGATCAACCAGGCAGCAGATACACTTTGTCCGATGATTGAACTAAAAATAAGAGAGAACACGGCTGTTTACATCACCAATGAACTGATAGAACTACAAAAGGACAGAGATTATTTTAAGCAAAAGGCTGACCTAACCAAAGACCCAGGAGACCAGTTTATAGCAAAATGCTTAACAAGTAAAGCCAGAACAGAGGTGAGGAACGCGAAATCTATGTACTACATTGATCAAGCCATAAAGCACAACCAGAATCCTAAGAAATTCTGGTATGAACTAAGTCAAATTCAACCAGAAGCCAAACCACAGATAGTATAGTTAGACGAATCTTACCTTGGTACAGATGATGGATAACTCTTGTTTTCCCGAGGTACAAGCCTCGGGTAGTCGTGGACTAGGGAGAAGGTAGCAACATCCGGTACGTCAATCTTTACAAAACTATTCAGGATAAAAATGCGCATAATGATTGGAAGTCCTCAAGTTTTCCCACTTTGGCACAAGCCAACGCAATAGTCGTGACAGGGTGTGGAGGGTGGGCCCTAGTCCACGACTACCCGAGGCTTGTACCTCGGGAAAACAAGAGTTATCCATCATCTGTACCAAGGTAAGATTCGTCTAACTATACTATTTTACCTCGGTACACCGCCTCGGCTACTCGAGGCCGAGGGAGACTTTACGTAGCCTCATTTTTATCCTCAATCATGTACATCAACAATGTAACCATCAGAACAATCATAACTTAAACTGTTCACACTCACGTAACCTTCTTAGTTGGTGAGTAGTCGGGTAGCAACCCCACTTGACTTCTCAAGTCGTTTGTTGTAATGTTTTGCAAACGACTTCGCCGTCTTCCAGCCGGCGTGTGCCAGGATCGTCTTAACCGAGATCCCCAAATGTCTTGCTTTTGAAGCCATCGCACCTCGCGTAGAATGTGAAGCATAGCGTTTCGTATCAACACCTGCTGCCTTGAGCACAATCATCGTCCATCTTGCGAGCGTGTCTCTGGAGATAGCCTTATGTGGCTTAATGAAGCTTATTAGAAGCTGGCGAGAATTCCTAATTTCTTCTGTCTTGGAAATATACACCAAGCAGACACCACACAAAGTTTCCTATCCGTTGGGAAACTCGTCAAACGAATCGAAGAGAGTGGGTCTCCTAAACGGTTTGATTTTAACAACTTATCCAAATCAAACGTAGCCTCCTCATCATCAATATCTAAGCCCTGAAGTGAAAGGGCAACAATCGTTTGGCCTCTGTGTCCAGTTACCAAAAGCAACAACACAGCCAATTTAAAACCTAACTGTTTGATCGATAAATGTCTATTACTAGGCCATTGCTGGAACAGCTTAAATACTACTGAAACATCCCAAAATCTATTATACTTTGGCTTAGGAGGATTCCTAAAATAAACACCCCTCATAAACCAGTGAATAACCTGAAATTTCCCAACTGTTTGTCCTTCAATCCTGGGAAGAATGACCGATAAAGCACATCTCGCTGTATTAATAGCTCCATAACCCAGGCCCTCATCTTCCAACATCCGCAGAAATCGTGTAACTTGAGAGATCGAAGGGTTCATAGGCTTTACTTTATGTATTAAACAATAAATACCCCATTTCTTTAAATAGCACGTATATAACTTTACAGTTCCTGGTCGCCACGCATGCGCCATTAACCTATCCTGGGTAATTTTATCTAAACCAAACTTTTGCAAATATTTAGCTAAAAAAGGAATGCCAATAGGGGTGTTGTGGACACGTCTCCCATGTTCGTTACTTTTCCTTGGTAACGAAGGTTCAGCGGGCCTCTTGGGAATCGTAAACAGTTTCTTGCTCCCCATTCCACTGCTGCCCTCCAGGGCTGCGTGTTCCACTCCGGCACTATTAGTATTGCATGCGCATTGTCTAGCCTGATTTTCCTGGCTACCTTGCTGATTAAGGCAAAAGGGGGAAAAATATAATAAAATTTATCATTCCAAGTCATCGAAAAGGCATCCACTTTCCAGGATTCTGGCTCCGGGTGCCAAGAAACATATCGAACAACTTTGTTATTCCTCCGTGAAGCAAACAAATCTACTTCTGGAAAACCCCACTTTTTACAAATTTCCTCAAAAATGTTATCACTCAAAGACCATTCTAAATGATCATGAAAACATCGACTTTTAAAATCCGCTAACGTATTTTGGCTACCTGGAATATGAGCAACTGTTAACCAAACTTGGCGTTTTTGAGCCCAATCCCAAATTTGTCTTGCTAATTTGTTACACGCCTTGGACTTTGTTCCACCCATATTCCTGATATACGCCATAGCTGTGGTATTATCTGTCAAAACTTGAACAATAGTTTCAGGCACATCTACCAAACTCTTTAAACCTAAATAAATAGCTCGGAGTTCTAAAACATTAATGTGATCATCTCTCTCTTCCTCTAGCCAACGGCCCCCTGTAGCAAGCGCCCCTCTATGAGCACCCCAGCCTTCCAAAGAGGCATCTGTGGTAACAACCGTATTAGGTTCCCCCATTCTAATCGGATTATGAGAGTTATTAACATGGCTTAGCCACCAGTCGATATCTTGTCGACCGTCTTCCGAAATGACCATAAGACGTTCAAAATTCCCATGATGTTTTGACAACGCCACATTTTTATCTATTTCCAAAGACTTAATATGTGCCTTACCATATAAAATAGCGGGCGAATACGCTACCATAATCCCCACTAACACTGCTACTTGTCTTATCTTTGGTCTTTTCAACCCCAACACTTCCCAAGCTGTAGTCTTGAATTTCTCAATTTTCTCCGGCGTCAAAGACACCGTCATATGTACAGTATCTATAAAGAAACCTAAACACTTTAATTTCTTTGTGGGGATTAAAACTGATTTTGTACTATGAATATAGAAACCTACTGCCGTTAAAGCATCACATAAATCTTTAATGGCTTTCAGACATTGGTGTTGTGTCTGCGCAACAATAAAGGAATCATCAATATAAGGAAACATTACATGCCCTTTCTTTGCCATTTCAGAAAAAACTGGTTTAAGCAACTTCGTAAACAAACGGGGTGCGCAAGCCAACCCATTAGGTAAACACGTAAACTCAAAAAGTTGCCCATCCCATAAAAATCTCAAAAATTTCCTAGAACTTTGAGCAATAGGGATAGTGTAATAAGCATCCCTTAAATCTACACTAGCCAGCCAAGAACCTGGTGTAACCAAATCCCTCGCCGTCTCTAGTGAAAACATTTTAAAATGTTTATAAACAACTAGTTTATTTAACGTAGTCAAATCCAAAATCATCCTAACATCTCCATTAGGTTTTGGTCTAGAAAAAATATTAGAAATGTATTCGCCTTCCATATGTTTGACTGGCTCAACTATTCCTTTAGTACAACAATTTTTTACTTGTCTATCTAAGGCTTGATATTCGTCTAACGAAAGACGATAAGGAAAAGGTATATGCTTTTGGATGGGAATGTTTAAAAACGGAATATCAACTCCTTTAACAATCTCCAAAATCTCAAAATTACTAGTGATGTTTTGCCAGGCCAAAAAATTATTGGCTACATTCCCAGCTCGAAAATCGCTTACAGAAGTTTGTGTCGATACTTCTACTTGTTGTTGCTGCTGTTGTTGGCAGGCCTGGAGAGCGGCTTGTAGGGCGGGTTCCCCTTGAACGGGCGGTTGCTGTCGTTCCAGCCGAACTGGTTTCTTTGTCCGCGTCCTCTCCCCTGATACGAGTAGTTGGAGCTGCCCGGACGTCCTCCCCGTTGACCGGTTCGCCTGCCCCGAAAATCCGATCGAAACTTTTTATATTTCCCCAGACTATCTTTCTTCACCTCATGGTGTTTAGCTTGTCTGGCTGCCGTCTCCACTTGTTTAAACAAGTACTGCAGCTGGCCTCCGAACATCTTAGTTGCATCATGGGGCTTTCCTTTTACGGGCTTTGGTGGAAGAAACAATGTGTATTCTTTCCCATCGTTATCCACCACTTTCTTGGATCGAGCCACCTCTCTACCTGCATCTGTAGTCACAGACTTGAAGACATTTTCATACCTGCGGTATGAAAGAAAATTGCTGGTTGCGGTTAAAGCTGCCACCCCCGCATTCATATCACTACAGAGCGTAGTGAACTTACGGTCCGTCATCATCCGATTGGCAATCGGCAAAATAGCCGCCAACGCCACCAAGACTCCTTTATGCGCCATGGCCAAAGAAGCCTCAATTCTTTTCCGATCCTCAGACATAACGACATCACCGTCCATGTCCTTCATGGTCGCCTCAGGCAGTCCTTTAACTCCTGTGTATTGCTCGGCGAGCTTACTTACAACCTCTACGGGTTTAAAGGTGTGGAAATGGCCTCGCACATTCTTGCGCATCAATGAGCAAATATTGATCTTCTTGCGCTTGTCCAGGCGGATTTTCTTCATTACTTTCGTAGTGATATCCGCGTACTTCCCTCTGTGCGACGCTTCCGAATCTGAGTCGGTAGTCGTGGAATCAGAGGAAGAGTCCGAAGAAGAAGACTTCTTCTTCTTCTTCTTCTTCGACTTAGACTTGGACTTCTTCACCTTTTTTGGTTTCCGGAGTTTACTACGTTTTTTGTAGTATTCATCCCCTTCTGAAGAATCCCTCTTCGCCTTTTTTGACCTTGAAGTCTGTATGTCGTCAGAGTCAGTTGACTGCTGGGCCCGAGAGACATCCTCCCATTCAGATTCTGAATCCGACATTTGATGCGGCCGTTTTCGTGAACGGGAATCGAACCCGCTACCCTCCGGCGGCTGCCTGGCCTCGGGTAACAACTGTTGAAGTTGTTCGCGTATCATCTGCGCAATTCTGTCTTCCTTACTGGAAGGCCCTGCCTCTGGTGACGACGCTTCTGACTGACCAGAAGCCAATGCAGGGTTCTCCTCGCGTTCTGAACTGGGCGACGCCCCCGCGCTACTCTGCTTCGTCGTCATATCGACGTGCCTAAAACCAAGCAAAAACTCGTTTTTAGACCAAATTAAATCGCATCTAGCCAACATGGCAGAGGTACAAGTGCTTAGCAGCACTATAAAGCATAATAACCGTATTTACACCGGTTTATGCGAGGCGTATAAGCTATTTTTAAGTCGAAAACCACACAGCTGGGATACCAGCGTTGGCCACGACAGGGCAGGACCAGTGTAGTACCTGCCACACCCTCTGTGTTCTACACTTCTCCATCCTGTGGCTTCTGCACCAACAAGGCAAAGAAAATGCTAAAACACTCGGGGGTTCGCCTAACCTTGAGAAATCAATAAATTAGACACATAAGGCATCGATTTCCCTTTATCTAGCTAAACGAAGACTGACTCCCGTCAATCCGCTCTCCGTTCGGCAACGGGCGGCAAAAATAAATGGCGGTGTTGTCATACTACACACCGGCAAATACACGCACACTTTCAACGAATAACGACAAAATATCGTTCAAAAACGCTAATCAAAGCGACAAATATGTGCGTGAATCAAAAATAAACAATTCTCTGCAAAATTTCACGCGTACTCACTCGTTAACGCGTTAAATTCTTGTAAAAACTGCTCGTACACCACGTAACGTTGACTCGTTACGCGTGGAATATGCTAATTGACGTACCGGATGTTGCTACCTTCTCCCTCGGCCTCGAGTAGCCGAGGCGGTGTACCGAGGTAAAATAAACAGCATAGTAGACGACAGCACAGGTGAGCGAGTACCTGATGGTCAGTTAGCTGAAGTAATAAACAACTATTTTGTAGACATTGGGGCAAACCTCGACAAGAAATTCAAACAAAAAACCAAGTATCCACAAAATTATCACCCAGTCGCAAATCAACATGAATACAATCTTGAGAAAACAACAAGAAAAGAAGTACTCACCAAGATTGAGGAACTTTCATCATATAAATCATCTGGTATGAAGAATATAAATTCAGCCTTCATTAAGACTGCCATTAGCATCCTAATAAAAGAATGTACGCATCTCTACAACCTTGTCATTGAAACAGGTATATTCCCAGATAAATGGAAAATAGCTACTGTCACACCAATACCAAAGATAAGTAATCCTAAATCATGCAATGAACTGCGACCAATATCAATACTGCCCCTCCCTGGCAAAGTCATCGAACAAATAATCCATGATCAAATAAAAACCTTCTTGGAAGACACCAACTACCTTGCAAAACAGCAAAATGGCTTCAGAAAAGATAAATCAACCACAATAGCCCTAGCCACTTTATTAGATGAACTGCTGACTAATATGGATAGAGGAGATCTGACAATAACTGTTTTTCTTGATTTCAAGAAAGCTTTTGACACAATAGACCATGACATTTTACTCTGGAAAATTGAAAGGGCAGGACTTGGTCCTAAATCTTGTACATTTATAGCCAACTATCTATCAAATAGACAACAAGTTACAAAAATAAATGGCACTAAGTCAATGGAGAGATCAATAACAACTGGAGTACCCCAGGGTTCCACGCTTGGGCCACTACTCTTCCTCATATTCATTAATGACTTGCCCTTGGTAACAAATGAGGCCATGTTCACACTGTTTGCTGATGATGCGGCCCTCACAGTCCATAGCCCAAACATTGCATCTGCAGCAGAGGTAGTTAAGGATGTACTAGCTAAGGTTAACATCTGGTGTAAGGAAAATAAACTGACAATTAATGCAAAGAAATCTGAATACATAATTTTTGCAACCAAAGTAAAAAAATCCAGAGCACAACCTATCAATTTACATTTGGGTGATGCAGTATTGAATGAGGTAGAATCATACAAATATTTAGGGACCACACACGATTCTACACTAAATGGTAATCGACAACTCTCAAGACTTACTCAAATGATAGCCATAAAAATGACAACTTTCAGAAAAATTAGGTACTACATGAGCGAGAATACAGCCCTGTTACTATATAAAGCCACTATTCTTCCAATAATTGACTACAATGATTTAATATATGGACTGCTGACAAAACAACAAGAAAACAAATTACAGAGGATCCAAAACAGGGCACTTAGAACTGTCTACAGAGGGAAAACGCTGTCTGTAAAGGAAATGCATGCTAAAGCACAAGTCAGCTACCTTAGCCAAAGGAGGGACACACATCTCCTCAGTCTCATGTATAAAAGATCCAATGATGAACAATATGTTGACCATACAAACAGAGTAACCAGACAGAGCGGTGCTACACTATTAAAAACACCCATGCCACTAACAAACAAACTAACTAAAGCACCGATTTACAGAGGTGGCACATTGTGGAATAAACTTCCAGTGAGGACAAGACAGTCCACAAGTCTCCTTGAATTTAAAAACTTTATGAAAATACAACCGGCCTGTCAGACCCTGACACGGTTATATGTATTCTAAAGGCCTTCCTTGCCCTGACCCTTGTACATACATATATATATATAAATGTTCTCAAATGCACTACACAGCCCTGCACGCTGATCCCCTTCCCGCCCTTACCCCACCCCTACTACACCTTCTTTCAAAACCTATTACCTAAAATTTTCCTTTAAATTGACATAAAACCTGTCTGATGTAAGTCCCCACTGCAATCTCAGACCGTGATCCCATCATTAGGCCACACAGAACGGAACACTCGTGATGGGATAAAAAAATAAATTAAAAAAAATGGCCAGGTTTCCACATTTGGTATTGGTGATTGGATCCACTGATTTGCATATTTGCAATATAGTATATATATATATGTGTATTGTAGATATGTTATATCTTTTTGAAAAGAGAAGAGAGAAAACAAAGGAAGAAAGAAGTGTTTAAACACAATTCTAGAGTCATCTTGTACATTTATTGATGCATACTCACCAAGTGCATAATACATATGTTGAACTGGAATTGCATGCAGTTACTATTACGACAAATAGTCAATTTATATTATGCTTCTATTATCGAACAGGTTTTTCATGTGGTTATTATTGCAACTAATATTGTCATTTAAGTACCAACAAATTGTAATTAACGGCCGGAAGACCAGTGCTCTGGCGCTGACAAAAGACATTATTCGCTGAATAAAATACATTTAGTAAAAAAAAAAAAGAGAACGAAGAAAACGAGCTACTTGTGAAATTGTTGGATTTGTTGGCTTGACTTTCATTAACAAACAATGTACACCCCATTTCTTTAAATAGGTTGTGTACATTTTGACCGTTCCTGGCCTCCAGGCATCAGATACTATCCTGTTCTCAGTAATTTTGTCCAATCCAAATTGCTGCAGCTGTTTCCTTAGAAAAGGAATGCCAATAGGGGCGTCGTTGACACGTCGCGTGAACCACTAGCGGTCCGTGGTGCGTCAGATTCCCGAGTTTTCTTGGGAATCGTATATGTTCTTTTGCCAGTTGTGAAACTGCTGGCAGCCAAGGTTGCGTGTCCCAATCGGGCACCACCAGTATAGCATGTGTCCCTTCCAAGCCGATTTTTCTCACAACTCGGCTGATAATGGTAAACGGTGGGAAAATATCAAAATAATTATTTTCCCAGGTAATAGCAAATGCATCTACTTTCCAAGCATCCGGTTCAGGATGCCAAGAAACATAACAAGGCAACTTGTTATTATTTCGTGATGCAAACAAGTCAACTTTAGGTGTACCCCATTTTTCACAAATGAAGTTAAACAAAGGTGTAGAGAGAGACCATTCGAAATGGTCATGGAATTTTCTACTTTTATGGTCTGCAAGTGTATTTTGTGACCCTGGAATATGCGCTACAGTCAGCCAGACTTGTTGAGCCTGTGCCCAGTTCCTAATCAGTTTAGACAACTGATTGCAAGGCTTTGATTTGGTTCCCCCCATGTTACGAATATATGCCATGGCAGTAGTATTATCAGTTAGTATTCTAACTTGTGATTTATTTATCTTTACTAAACTACATAAGCCCAGATAAATAGCACGCAATTCTAGTGCATTAATATGGTCTGATTTTTCATTATCAAACCATCTACCTCCTGTTGTGACCCCATCTCGATGAGCTCCCCAACCTTCTAACGAAGCATCAGTAGTTATTACTGTATTAGGTTCCGCCATGCGGATTGGATTTGGTGAACTTGCTATGTGTTGCATCCACCATCCAATATCCTGCAGCCCTTCTTGCGAAATAAACATCTTTCGCTCAAAATTCCCTTTAGTTTGTGTTAACGCTAAATTTTTATCTATTTCTAGAGATTTAATATGGGGCTTCCCGTATAGAATAGCAGTTGCATACGATATGCATTATCCCAATAAGGACTCGACCTGTTCTAATTTTAGGTTTTTGGTAACTTAATAAGCGGGGTCGCTGTAATCATAAACTATTAGTTTTTGTTCTGTTATCAACACTGTAAGGGACTGTGTATCCAGAATAAACCCTAAACATTTGAGTTGTTTTGTTGGTTTAAACACTGACTTTTGTCGATGTACATAAAACCCCAATTTATTGAGTAATGCACATAAATCCAAAACTGCATTCACACAACCCATTGGTGTTGATGCTATAATAAAAGAATCATTTATGTATGGAAACATTATGTGACCCTTCCTCGCCATTACCGAGACAACCGGTTTTAAAGCAGTTTAGTGAATAAAACGAGGGGCACAAGCTAAACCCAATCGGCATGCAGGTAACGCTCAATAAGATATTTTGTTTATCCCAAAGAAACCGAAGAAATTTCCGGTGTTGTTGCCTTATGGGAACCGTGTAATATGCATCTTGTAAGTCAACACTGGCCATCCACGCATCTGGTGTAATCAGATCTCGTGCCATCTCTAGCGAGAACATTTTAAAATGTCGATATTCGACCATTTTATTAAGGGTTGTTAAATCCAGGATCATTCGAACATCGCCATTGGGCTTTGGTCTCGAGAAGATGTTTGAAATAAACTCTCCTGAGCAGTGTGTCACTTTTTGTATAATTCCTTTATTTAAGAATTTTTGTACCTGTTTAGTTAGTGCCTCTCATTCAACTGGTTCAATGTTATAAGGAAAAGGCACTCTGCCTTGTACCGGAATTTGTGTGAAGGAAATGTAAACACCTCTAACTATTTGTAAAATTTCTTCATCACTAGTAATTTTGTTCCATTCAGTAAAATGATTATTAATATTGCCAGCCACAAAGTTGCTTACAGTTTGTGTGATTTTAGAGGCTGCGGGGATTTGTAACGTCTGTGTTTGAGCCTCTACTTGGACCCGCCCCTGGGGAAGGGTCTGGGAGTGTTGAAGCCTCGGCCTAGCGGCCGTGCGGTGTTGTCGGTCCAGCCTGGGCGGGCGCCCCGGCCCCGAAAAACTTGACTGAAGTTTGAGCCCGGTCTGGTTCCCCTGGTGAACCGTCGTGGACGAAAATCCCCTCGTGACCTTTTGAAACGAGGGGTTTCCTGTTTCTTCTTGCCATCCTGTTTTTGCCACTCTTGGCTGCAGTTTCTACCTCTTTATAGAGGTATTGTAGTTGTCCGCCAAACATTTTCGTGTTATCTAAAGGTTTCCTTTAATCGGCTCTGGAGCGAGAAAGAGCGTAAACTCTTTCCCATCATTATCCGTAATCTTCTTTGAGCGAGCCACTTCTTTGCCAGCATCTGTGCAAACCGACTTGAAGACATTCTCATATCTTCGGTACAAGCCGGATCCAGCGAGAGGGGGTCACGTGATGCAGGTGACGTGGTAGATCAGGACCAGAATAAACTCACTTAGCCTTCAGACTTCATGTTGTTTGTGTCTGTCTTCTCTACACTTATGTCTTCCGGTTCCTGCCGCCGCTAACAATGCAATTCCTTTGTCCATCATCTTAGCTAAAGATGAGAACTTATTTTCTCTTTGCATTCTATTTGCCACAGGAGCAATAGCTGTTAGGGTACCAAGCACCGCCTTATGCACTGTGTGCAACACACCCTCAAATCTCTTACGGTCATCCGTCATATTGACATCTCGATCCATCTCCTTAATGATGGAGTTGGGAACACCTTTAATGCCTGTTAATTCATCTCCTAACTTGGAGATAATTTCCGCCGGTTTAAACGTGCGGAAATGGCCATTAATGGTCTCGCGCATAAGCGTAGTGGTTTTAACATGCTTAGCCTTTGGCTTCTCCACTTTCTTAGCCACTTTGCCACCAATGGCAGCATAGACACCTTCATATTGTGTGTCTGAGTCTGATTCCATGGAAGTGGAATCTGTGGAAGAATCGGAAGAAGAAGAATCTTTCCTCTTCTTCTTCTTCTTGGACTTGGTCTTCCGCTTTTTGCGAAGTCCAGTCTTCCCCCGTTCTTTGGTGAAATCATCACCAGAAGAAATGATAAGTTTCTTCTTCTTCCTCCGTTTAGGAGAAGGAGGAGGAGGAGCCTTAAGCTCCATCGCTGAGTCTGTCTCCGAGAAATCCTCAAATGACTCATCTTGGACACTCGGCATTCGCCGTTTACGAGACACCGGTGGTTTGAGAGACATAATATGACTCTCCATCGCCGCAAACCGAGTCTCCCAATTTTGAGCCGCGGCGCCGTCAGGCACTATGTCCTCGTCCGCCTCGGAGAGAATATGCGCCCCGGGCTGTGTCGAAGGCACTGCCGACAACACGGGTGAGGAGTCGTACTCCTCGTCCAATCCGCTCGGAACACGCCCCTCGGCTGCTGCTGCACCGCGCTTACTCCGCTTCGTGGCCATCGGGAACTGAAACAAAGATTTTTGGTCAGTCCCGGTATATATATATGTCACAATATGGTTGTTTCAAACTCAATTGGACATCTATTGGTGTTAGAGAACGTGTTTATACCGTTATAACACAGGCGTAATAAGCTAAATTTGTGCGTGGGTTGTGGGTCAAGCCCAAACCTTACGCGGGGTCGGGACCAGTGTATCGACCCGCCCATCCCTCTGTTCCGCACACTTCTCCCACCTGTGACTACTACGTCAACAAGTTGGAGAAAATGCTACGAAACTCGGAGAAACGCCTGAAAAAGTTTTGTCTAGGGGAGTCTATAAAAGAAACCCAGGAGCATCTCCCAACATTACTCTCTATTAGAGTACGAGAGAATTTCCACATGAGATAGGGCGAAACCCACATCTCTACCCATAGTCACACGGTGACCCGGGTGTTGACATAACCGCTAATGACCGGTTTCAGAGTTCCTTCGAGAAGGAATTCTATCCTTGGTTTTTTATAACCAAATAACTCGTCCAAAATGGACCAAAGAAAGTCTAAACTTTCCATAATGATGCTCTAATGCATCATAATTAAGCTAACAACAGTTTTTATTATACTTACTGCGTATTTGCTTGTATGTAGACTAATTTTGCATAATTACAGTGTTATTTATGAGCATAGCTTACTGGCCTCCCATCCTCAGGCCTTCCGGCACCGGCATTCCCTTAAATAATATGAATAGAAATAAAAAGTGATAACCAACAATAAAATAAATCAAATATAATAATATTTAAGGTAGGTTTTTCTTAATGTTGTACCAGCAAGACAAGCCATATTTGTGGTGATTATGCATCACATGCATAATCACAGTGAATTATTTATTATGCATATATATATATATATATTGGTATGCAAAAAATATATCTTAAAATAAAGAAGATGTACAACAGTCCTCACAGGAGCTCCCTCCCCCAGTGGCAAGTGGAAGTATATGAGTGGGCCACATACCAGCATATGCCCCATTGGTTGACTGGAGGTTCCTCTATTGTTTGGGATTAATGGCTATACCAACACAGTACTATCATGGGAAGTTCTGTCCTGTAGCCATGTGTTGTAACTACTGAATTATTTCCTAATATTCACTGTTAATTTACTCAATCCGGTCCCAACTAAATGTCCTTCCAATATTCAAGAAATTAGATATAATTTTTTGCTTTCTAGTGATGTATTCGAATATGAAAACCTCCTAAAACTCAGTGTTCCACAACCATATTTGTGAAGCTGCACCTTAATCCTATATGAAATTCGACCTTGGAAATTGATCCGGTACGCGAATTAGGTACTTTAAGCACCGTAGCTCAAACGAGGTAAGCTCTCCAACCTGTTTGGAGGGTGCCTGATTGGCTGGCTGTGGAGGCCCAGTCACCTGCGCTCCTTTGCCCCACCTGACCACACAAGCCTCATTCTGATATTGATTATCCTATACACACTGCTCCAGACACTCTGGAGGGGAGACTTCTGGATGAACTCTTGAAGTGAACTACTCTACTCCTGACTCTTGAGTGAGACACACTCTGCTCTTGGGCAGGAACCCAGACACTCTGTCTGATGCCCCACCTTTCATATACAAACTGAGCTGTGTGCAACAACCATGGGACTCCGGTTCAATGGGCTGTAGGCACTGATTCCTATACATACTAAAGAGAGTAATGAGGCTCTGTGTGGACAGAAGGTAAGGAGTCAGGGTGATAGGGCACTAGTAGGTGAACAGGAGTTGATGCCAATAAAGCACAACTTCTTCACCGTCAATCTTGCGTGACTTGTCTTCCCTTTCTGCCCTTATGAGAGCTACAGTAGATATATTACAGATGAGTTTGTTGGAGAGGGGCATCAGGTGTGAACTGACAGACAGTTGTCAGAATGCACCTGGGAAGAGTAAGTGGTATATCTGGGGCTTGGACGGCCGGGCTTCCAGTAATATTACAAGGGGTTGGCATGACCTACTCGGGCAGCCCGGTCATGTAGGTGACCAGCATCTTGGTGGCGCCCTCTTCAATCTCCTCCTGCATCTCCTCCATGAATGCAGGCAGCGGCAGCCCGTGAGCCTGCAAGCAAGGTCAAGGTCACACCGGTGTAGGTCAGGGAGAGCACATAGACTGGTGTATATGGTTGTAAGAACAGACACTGGTATGTTTAATAGCAGACACAACGGGGCAGGCCACCTTATACCCTACACCACATAGACTGGTGTATATGGTTGTAAGAACAGACACCACTACGTTTAATAGCAGGTACAAAGGGACAAACCACCTTACACCCTACACCACATAGTCTGGTGTATATGGTTGTAAGAACAGACCACCTTATACTCTACATTACATAGACTGGTGTACTGCCATAGCGGTAAACTGGTGTACTCATATAGCATACACTGGTGTACTCGTATAGTGTACACTGGTGTACTCGTATTCTGGTACACTGGTGTACTGGTACAGTGGTACACTGGTGTACTGGTATAGCAGTACACTGGTGTACTCATACAGCGTAAACTAGTGTACTCATATAGTGTACACTGGTGTACTCGTATTGTGGTACACATGTGTACTGGTATAGTGGTACACTGGTGTACTGGTATAGTGGTACACTGGTGTACTGGTATAGTGGTACACTAGTGTACTGGTATAGGTGTACTGGAATAGCAAACACTGTACTGGTGTACTTGCATAGCGTACATCGGTGTACTGTCATAACCGGGCTCACAGTGCAGTGTGCTAGTTACCTGTCTCGCCGCCAGGTGGTCGCGCCACGCCATCAGGTCCTGCTGCCCCGACACTCCTGTCAATGATTTGACACGCCTTTATTGAAGCAGCTAGCATTGCTGTGTGCCCTGGTAGAACCACGACGTGGTGCTCCAGTCAATGGGGAAGCGCAGTTGTGAGTTAGTAGAAGGAATATTGTTTTAAAGGTCACCCTCTGTAGGTTCACACAGGTCATATGTCAAGGTCATAGACCATGCCAAGCCTTCACACACCTCATGGCCACACTCAGTCTTATTAGGAATCTCTACTCATTTTTGCAACTCAATAGAAAGCAGTATGTCATAATGTATACCGACAGCTACTACTAGTAGAAAAATTACACAGGATTGTTTAAAATCAGATTATTAGCGCACAAGTTGGAGGGTTTTGAATATTCCCAGAAGGAACGAAGACATAAGTGTAGAGAAGACAGACACAAACAACATGAAGTCTGAAGGCTAAGTGAGTTTATTCTGGTCCTGATCTACCACGTCACCTGCATCACGTGACCCCCTCTCGCTGGATCCGGCTTGTTCTCCGGACATATACTACATCTTCCTCTTTCGGAATTGAAGAGTGTGATACCAATCTGACATGAATCTACGGATTACAACAAGCAATTTACAAGGTTATAGTTTGGGCGCAGTGCGTATATCATGATCGATTGATTTCAATAGGTCGTCTCGGTTACTTAATGGATCTCTTTTTGTATCATTTCATCACTCGGTAACATCAGTGTCAATTCTGAATTCAATTTTTTTATTTTTTTTATAAATGACCCATGAACTAAAGTTAGTTTCCTTTTAGGTCTTAACTATGTACAATGTTTCAAAGAAATGCACAGTACGCTGTACAATGTTTCAAATCTATACATAATATCAGGATAATAACCCTCATGTGGCATCGTCAGCTGCACCACCGTCACTGGTGTGGTTTTAGTCACATCATTACGTGTTGCTGGTGTATGTATAACTGCTTCAGGTGCTCGAGTGATTAGAGTGTGGTTACGTCTTACAGTTTTGTTTTCTGCATTTCTAATGTAATCCCGCCCATGTTGCCCGACATGTGTGTGATTACGCCCTTTTTCCACTCCCCTTTGTGGTCTACATACCTTACGTTTTCACCGATTTTTAGTTATTTGTATGTCCTCATGGCACGCATGTCGTGGTATGTTTTTTGTTTGCTTTGTCTTTGTTGCAGGTGTTGTTTTCTAGATGCCATTGGCTTGGCTATGAGCATACTCGGCAGTGTAGGTATCCTGCTTCTTAGTCGTCTACTCATTAAGAGCTGTGCTGGGGATGCCCCCATGTCACTCATGGTGGTGTTTCGAAGATCTAGGAGTGCTAGGTTAAAGGCTGACTTGTCTATAACTGACTTTTTAAGCATGGATTTGATTGTCTGTATTGCCCTTTCTGCTTGCCTGTTACTTCTGGGATACAATGGACTTGAGAATTTTGGTGTGAAACAGTATGTGTTTGCAAAAACTCTTTATTCCTCACTGGAGAATTGTGGATCGTTATCAGATACGACCACTTTCGGCATGCCAT
The DNA here is from genome assembly GCA_030323885.1 of Branchipolynoe longqiensis. Lineage (NCBI taxonomy): Eukaryota > Metazoa > Annelida > Polychaeta > Phyllodocida > Polynoidae > Branchipolynoe > Branchipolynoe longqiensis. The sequence continues at coordinate 47,558 of CM059187.1, read as the reverse complement.
ATCGAGCGAACACCTGCTTCATATTCTCAATTACACATTTACTCGTTGTGTCCGGCAAATTGATCACTTCCGGATATTTTGAGTAATAATCTACAAATATCATGTCATTCTTATTATTGCAATGAAACAAATCCACCCCCACTTTGTAGAACGGAATGTCTGGTATGCTGTGATTTATGACAGGCTCTTTGTGAGGGTGCGGTCATATGGATTGGCATACCTGACACCTCAATACCTTGTCCTGCAACTGGCTATCTAATCCAGGCAGTAGACATAGTCTCGGACCAGTTGTTTACTTTTAATTACGCCTAAGAGGGCACTGCAACTTGTTGAGGATTTGTTCCTGACATAACTTTGGAATCACTATTCTGTTTTGTTTTAGGATGAGATTGTTTTGGATTGTCAATTTGTCTTTGTAGGTGTAATATGGTTTTATGTCATGATAAATTTCATTGTTTTGTACTGGCCACCCCTCACGGACAAGTACAGCTTCTGAAGAGTCTGATCTTGTACGGTCTCGTTTGCAATGTCAGTGATTTCATCTTCGATATAGTCTAATACTGCAACAGATACATTATCATCGTACAAGTTCATCGGCTGGGTATTTGCTGTGTGTGCTCTCGCAAGGCATCAGTGAAAAACATGTTTACACCTTTAACATATTCCAATTTTACATCATAATTTTGCAATCGTAACCTCATTCTCTATAGTTGGGCGGTTAGTGTGTGCAATGGTTTCGACATAACACTGACGAGGGGCTTGTGATCCGTTTCGAACATGATCTGTTTTCCAAAAATGTAATCATGAAATTTGGCACAGCCGAAACAGATCGCAAGCATCTCTCTCTCTATAACCACATAATTCCCTTGACATTTGGCCAGGGCTTTTGACGCAATGCTGACGGTAGATTATCTTGAAATAGTGCTGCTCCGAGTCTGGTCATGGACGCATCGACTTGTAACTTTAACGGGTTTTTTTAACGTCATAGTACTTTAGTACTGGAGCATTGACTACAGCTGTTTTAACTTCAAAAAGGCATAATTTTGTTTGGGATCCCAGTGCCATGCAATTTCTTTAGACAGCAATAACCATAATGACTCTGCAATATCCGAGAGGTTAGGAATAAATTTATGGACATAACCCACCATTCCTAGAAAGCGCTGCACGCTTGCCTTATCGGTGGGTGTCGACATGTCTGTGATTGCCTGCACTCCATCCGGATTGGGCATGAGGCCCTCAGCAGTAAGCACATGTCCTACGTACTCTACTTGCGATTTACACAATTTTGATTTGTCGTGGTTCAATTTCAACCCGACTTCCTCTGCCCATTTCAAAACAGCCTCTAACCTCTCGCTATGCTCACTCTTAGTTACACCATATATCAATATGTCACCTGCTACTACGGACACCCCCGGGAGGCCCTTTAGTATGTTCTCCATTTCTTGGATAAAGATATCCCTAGCCGTCTTTATACCGAAAGGCAGTCGGGTGTATTTATACTGCCCACATGGCGTGTTAAAAGTGCATAACAATGAACTAGGTTTATCTAACAGGATCTGCCAGTACCCGCTTTGTGCATCGTTCATGGTGGCCAGCCACCATTGGTAATTTGCGCGCGAACAAGGAGTCATCACGGTGGCGCCCCCTGGGTTCGAATCCCGGAACGAACCCTACCGGTATTCCCGCGAACCACGCTCTCGCGAGACCCGTGACGTCACACCACGCCCTTCCTCGCGAATCCCCTGCCACTACAACATCACTTCCACCACGGCAGTCCGACGAGCAGCTCACCACCAACTCAGCCCTCACCAGCTCTCTCCAGCTCTCAGCCCACGGGCTAGTTCTCCAACCACCACACACCTCACCGCTGCTACAGCACACAGCCCCACGGGCTCGCCCTACGACGGTCACACGACCAGATCTCCACCTCAGCCACACGCCCTCCCCAACACTCGCCATGCCACGGACAACAAAGCGCACCCGCCGGGACACGGACGAGACTATCATAGGCGACCCCACGCCGACCGCCTCCCCGGACACTATCACCCCACGCACCCGACGACCGCCCCGCCGCGACCGCCGCTGTCACCCAGGCCCCGGCCACTGCCCTGCAGCCTCCATCCTCCCCTCCCCAACCCTTGACAGCGCCGGACGGTCACACCACACCTCGCGGACCAAGGCCGGCCCTAGACGCTTCAACACGACTTCAACGCCTCAACAACCTCTTCCCGATCGTCTCCCGGCAGACGACCCACGACTCACCGGGCGCGGGCGCAGAGAAGCCTCCTCATCCCCTGAGACCAACCGCGCGTGGCGCCCCACCTCCTCCACGCGAGAAAGACACAACCGACACAACCGAGACCAAAAAGACTGGGGCAAGAACAAGGACCGCCGACATAAGAGGCGATCTCCATCATTGGAAGATGACACCAGACACCGCGATGTCATAGACGAGCTGCTCAACCAAGGAGGCGCCTACAACAAGCAGCGCAGAGGTAGGAAGCCCATCCTCCCCCACACATATGTAATAAGGGGGGACCTAAAAGGCAAGGTAGCGCAAGGAGAAAGTATGTGGTATGAGTACATAGCCGCCCTCCACAGGATGGCTAAAGACACCTCAGCACCCAGCAGTTGGGCCGAACCTCTTGCGGAGCATGTCAAGCACCTGGTTGAGATGGCGGGAGAATGGGAATGGGAGACATGTCTGGCTTGGTCGGAACGAATATTTAACATGATGGACGACGGCAGACTACCGCGAGGATGGAAAGATCCCACAGCCATTAAAGACACACAACGAGATGCGTTCCTCACGGGCACCAGAAGCCTACACGCCCAAAGACGCCTCACATCTGGCAGGCGCGCACAACGATCACCTCAGCACCGCCCGGACGACGATTACAACACCAGACCCGACCCTCCAACCACCACCGGGTACCAACAATATAAACGCCCTGAATTCAGCTATGATACTGACGGCCGCCCATGTCACAGATGGAACACCGGACAAGACTGCGGGTTCACATCTTCGCATGGCACGGGCGCGGAACGGTTTGCGCACCTGTGCGCCTGGTGTGTCAACAAATATCGACACGCCAATCCTCACAAAGAACTCGAATGCAATAACAAACGAAGACAGCTCGAGAAGCACCAGACAGCCGCCCCCGCCCAACACAAACCAAGACAAGTCGGATTTTTGCTAGACGGCCCGCACAGGGCCGTCAAGAGCAATATAAAACCACCACACGGCAGCGCCCCAAAAGATTCCGCCAGCCTTAAATCTCCCCCGAAGGCACCCCAGACGGGAGCCACCACCCACCCCGCGCCGCTCAGGACGCCTCCACACCACGGCCCCCCGCCATGCCGGACAGCACAGCCACACATGACCCCAGCACACAGACAGCCCCCCTGACTGCCAACAGAGCTGCAAGCACCACCAACCCAACCGACACCAATATCACACGAGAAGCCGCCGCCCTTCATCACGCCCACGCCCTCCCCCTACAAAAACCCAGCGAGACACCAGAACCAAGAACGAGCAGCTCGCCCGACCACAGCCGGAAACGCCCCCCACCAGGAGGCAGTGCTGCGGCCACCACGGGCGGGCCCCACGGGGCCATTAATGGCGCCAACCCACACACTCCACCCGACCCAGCAGACTTCCAATCTGACGCCGCCGCCATAACACCTACCGGGAACACGGGCACTACACTGCCCCCTGCAGGAGCTCACACTAATGATCCCCATAACGACACAAAGACCGCCTCAGAAGGGGTGCCCCAGACGAACTCACCACAGCAAGACACAGCCTCAGACATCCCCACCACATGCTGTGCGCCAACCGACACCATACAACCACCATCGCAGCCGGCGAACACCACAACGACCGAGACTCACAGACACAGCGGGAGCACATCAGACGACCCCGCCGCCCACCGCACTGCCTCGGTACATGACAGCGCAGCCCCCGCACGCCGCTACCCGGCCCCTCAACTACCACACCGCGCCACAACACTGACACCAACATGGAAGGAGCACGGCTCGCCTACCGATTCACACCAACCAACCGGAAGCCAACTCCACCCTGCACACCCGCCACGCGATCCCGGTGCCGGAGGGCGTGGCCAGGTGGGGCGCATATGCCCCTCCCCCACCCCCCCGACCAGCAACGGTGATGGCGGAGACAACGAGCAGATTGATGCACTCCTACTCCGCGTTCAACAAGCCCACGCAACAGAGGATGTCGACGAGATCATCGCGGGTGACGATTCCGAACCGGCTACACCCTACGACCCACCTCACACGCCCATCACCTACAGACCAACCCTCATGCGGATATGGCCCACAACGGTCCCCAACGCATGGACCAACAAAGGAGACCTCATGATATACGACCAGGTACGTGCCACGGGCCTACCTAACCACATATCGGCCAGGATACCGGTGCCCTCCGCACTTAACATACCAATGTGGCGAAAACATCTGAAAGGCTACGATGACGCACAGCCAGTCGACTTTCTAGAATTCGGCTGGCCTGCGGATTACACGGCTGATGACCCGCCCATACCGGCCACCGCCAACCACACGGAAGACCCAGACCACTTCCGCTGGATAAGAAAATACGTCCAGAAAGAGACCCTACATGGCGCCCTCCTCGGGCCATTCGCCGAACCCCCGTTCACTCCTTGGGCACAGACCAGCCCCATGATGACCCGCCCTAAAAAGAACACCGACGAGCGGCGTCACATCGTGGACTTAAGCTATCCCAGAGGGGCCAGTGTGAACGCGGGGATACGAAAAGGACACTTTCAAGGAAGGCCAACAACCTACACGCTCCCTGGCATCACCGACCTGGCCGACGAGGTCGCTAGGCTCGGCCAGGACTGCTACATTTGGTCAGCAGACCTGGCCCGAGCCTACCGCCAACTCCGGAGATGCCCCCTATCCGTCCCCCTCCTAGGGATCACCGTTGACTCCAAGGTTTATTTCGACGTTGCCCCGGAGTTCGGGTGCAGAACCTCTTCCATGGCCTGCGCCCGTACCACCAACGCCGTCGTTTACCTTCTACGACGAAAGGGCCACCATGTCCTCTGCTACCTCGACGATTTCGTCGGGGTGGTGGCAAACAAAAAGGATGCCGACGCTGCGTACACCGACATGATCCGGATCATGGCAGTGCTTGGACTATCCTTATCCCCCACAAAGTGCACCCCTCCCACGCATAGACTGGAGTGGCTCGGATATGAGGTATGCACCCAACAAATGACAGTACGCATACCCGATGACAAACTTGCCGACATAATATTCGAATGTAACCAAGTGGCCACCGGCACCAAGATCACACGGACCACACTACAGAGGATAGCGGACGTCTCCAATACGTAGCAAAATGCGTATCCCCTGCCCGCCGCTTCATGAACAGGACACTAGCCGCACTCCGAGACACCCCCCGAACAAGAAAACACCTCGTCACAACCGAGCTCATCCGGGACCTACAATGGTTTTCCGACTACGCAAGAACCACCAACGGCATAGTCCTCGTCGACCCCTCACCAAAAGGTACTGGGTCATAGAATGTGACTCCTCCCTAAGGGCCGGGGGAGCTCACTCTGAGACCACGTACTTCTCCGAGGCATACCGGCCAGAGTACCTCGCCTTGGGGCACCACATAAACCGCCTCGAGGCCATCAACCTCGTCGTGGCCCTCCAGACCCTCGCCCCCATGAGACCGCACGACTACACAATACGCGTCAACACTGACAACCAGACTTCCCAAACTGTGCTGGCGACCAGGGCAGGCAAGGACCCCGTCCTCTGTGCCTGTGCGAGGGAGATATGGTGATTCGCGGCACTGCACTCAACCGACATCGAGGTAGTACACAAGCCCGGAAAGGACCTTCCCCTGGCAGACGCACTAAGCCGCACCCCCTTCGACGATGCCGCAAGAGAAAAAACCCGCACCATCTGCCGCCGCCTCGACCTTACACGAATCAACGTCCGCCACTGCAACACTGTCATACCCGACACTATCTAGACCTGGGTATAGTAATTTTTGCTTTCTATCCCCAGGTCCCCCGCAAGACGATGACGCTCGGATCGCGGCCCTCTTCACGGCCGGACTCGCGGCCGGGACCTGGAAGAACAAGGCCTGTCAGGTGGCGCGATACCTCCAACACTCGGGCGACCTCCGCTACGACCCTTGGAGCCCCTCCCAGTACCAGGTGATGTCCTTCATCGCCTCCCTGAACGAGGCCCTCAGGTCTCCATCTGCCGTCCTCAACTACATCAGCGGGGCCAGAACCTGGGTCCGCCTCATGGGAGGCGTCACGGGAGGCCTTCGACACATACCCGGTGTCCGTCGTGAAGCGGGGGATGGTCCGCTCGTCCACTCACACCCCCACGCACGTCCCGCCCATCACTCCCAAGATACTCGAGGCCATCGTCGCCTACTTCCGGTCGGCGGGCCCCGGGGGCCCGGTCCTCGCGGCCGCGGTTCTTCTCGGATATGCCACTCTCCTCAGGCAAGGAAACCTTCTAAAGACTGGGCGTCGGGGAGACCCCGGCCACACGATAAGAGGCGAGGATGTAATCGATACTGGGAGCATCATAACCGTCCGAGTACGGACAACCAAGACCACCATGGCACCGACCGACGCGTTCTCCATCACAGTCAGACCATCGGACAACCCTCACCTATGTCCTGTGAAGGCCTGGTGCGCGTACAAGCGGGTCACCATCACCGCTCCACGCGCCCCGGCTCTCCTCCTCCCCGACGGCCGCCCTCTGACCGCCATAGCCCTCTCCAACGCCCTCAGGGCCGCCCTCCTCGGCACCCGGACCGCGGACCCCAACTCATACACGCTCCACAGCCTGCGACGTGGAGGCGCCCAGGCCGCAGCCGACGCGGGCACCCGCCTCGACGACTTGCGACGACTCGGCAACTGGCGATCGTCCGCCGTCTTCACTTACGTCCCCAAGACAGCCTTCTCGACCACGACCCGCCCCCTCCCACATTTGGTTGAGGGGCCGGGTCAACCTACAGCCTGACCTACCATTCACACTGACTTACTGTGCACTGATTATCGAACCTCTGAACTTGACTTACTGAACCTGTACCGCCCCGTTTGACTATATTGCTACTTACTGAAACACTGTGTTTGAATAAAATCCATTCATAAGAGCTCCTTGTTCGCGTCGAAAATTGTTCATGGTGGCCAGCCACCATGGGTAATTTGCGCGCGAACAAGGAGTCATCACGGTGGCGCTCCCTTGGTTCGAATCCCGGAACGAACCCTACCGGAATTCCCGCGAACCACGCTCTCGCGAGACCCGTGACGTCACGCCACGCCCTTCCTCGCGAATCCCCTGCCACTACAACATCACTTCCACCACGGCAGTCCATTCATAAGAGCTCCTTGTTCGCGTCGAAAATTATACTGAGAAGAATTTCGCACCTGACGTGTTTGCCACTATCCGCTCGACCGTCTTAATTGGATACGGGCCATGTAATATGGTGTTTGTTGTTGTTTTACGTCCTAGCAACAGCTAAGGTCCTATCAGGATGGGTACCGACTTGTGACAGTGCACACTCATGGTGACTTTATAGTGCTGCCCCACTGGGAGACCAGGCCGCCAACACCATGACCTGACACCCCACTCAGTCACATTATCCTGACACTGGGCCAACCAGTCTTTGCCCTATCCTAATAATGCTTAGCGCCTGGCTAGGAATCAACAAGTATCAATTTTTAAGTCATTGGGTTGACTCGACCAGGGTTCGAACCCACGATCCCATGGTTTCCCAACACAACGTAATATGGCCTTATTTACTTGGTCGGGTCAAGTATTTGTTTTTTCCACAATGGTAAGAGTTTACCCAGGGTGTAAGCTCATGTTGCTTAACTATTGTGCCTATGTTAATCATTCGTTCTAGTTCATTTTGTACAGCATTACTTATTGCATGTGGTATACGTCTAGGTGGATCGATTACAGCGGGTACATTTGGGTCTACATGAATCGTTGCATTAACTTTAATACAGCATAGCCCTTTGAATACATTATGGTACTTATTTACCAGCAAATTGGCGTCTTCATCGTCCTTTTCCTTTCCATGTTCATCACCTGTACTCGGTTGAGCAGTCCCAGAGTCACACCCACGTCTTTTCCAAGTATAGGAGATCCGCTGTCGATCACTTGAAACAGCATCGAGTGTCCGTGTACGTTGATGGTGACTTCTCCTCTGGGCCGGATCGTTTCTCCTGAATAAGTGACCAGTCTACACCTCGGCTTCCTCAGCTCCATGTTGGGTAACGACATGAATACGCTTTCGGTTATGATGTTGGCCTCCGACCCACAGTCCAACGTGAAGGATATCCTGTTGCCGGCAATAAGGATCGTCTCGTACCAGAGACTCAAACCTTCTCAGTGCTTCGATATTGCACCCATGAATAAGTCGCCTGGCTCATCTTCCTCTGTGTGGTCTGCCAACCATTCCGCCGGGGTGCCTTCATCGTCTATGTCTAACCCATCTACCGGAGCCTGTTGATGTTGCCGCCTCTACACACTCGCAGCTCAGCACAATGCACCCGCAGCTCAGACATTCCTTTCCCCTGGGCGGGCAGTTGTCCCATGCATGCGAGTACCCACACCTTGTGCAATTAGCGCTGTTTGGGGGGGGGGGGGGCGTTCCTACTTCCCCGTCATCTGGTATCACTACCGGCAGGTGTGGGTGGGCGGCTTGTTTGGGGGCGTGACCTTTGGTTGTCACACCGGTTGACCGCAAGCACTTCAGAGTCATGGGTGCTGTCAGTCATGCTTGCTAGTTGGTCTGAGTTCTTTTCACTGAGTTTGCATATATCCAGGCACTGGTCAAACTCTAAATTCCGCGTCTGTAATTGCTTATCCCTCACCACATTGTCCTTAATACCACAGATCAGTCTGTCACATAGTATCGACTCCTCGGTCGCTCCATAGTCACACAAAAATATTTTATATTGTAGTTCATGTATATACGTCTCAATGTCCTGTGTCGTCTGGTTGTAACTATTAAATTTGTACCGGATTATGGTTCTGTTGGTTTTTCTGCAACTGTTATCGTGCCTATTTTCTCTGTCTCCACTCTCCAAGTTCATAATATGAGACAGCTTTTTCACCTCCAAACCTGCTATGTGAAGGAAAGCGTAGCACTGCACTTTTTTGCTCTTCGTCGAGAGTCCCATGGCGCCGGCAAACAATTCATATGCTCCACTCTACACGTGCCAGTTTATGGCCAAATTTCCTTTTAGGCTGAGTGAAGCAGGTGGTTTTAGGCATGACAAAGCCATGTCTTAGCAGGGTCCTAATATCTGACACCACGTAGAGAGGACAGACACGAAACGCCATGAAGTCCGAAGGATAAGTGAGTTTATTCTGGTCCTGATCTACAATGTCACCTGCATCACGTGACCCCCTCTTGCTTGGTCCGGCTTGTTCTCCCTACATATACTACAACAAGTGAGAAGGTAACAACTTTACAAAACCATATGTCCTTCCTGTCGTGGACTACAGCAAAATCAAACAGCAATTGATCAAACTAAACCAAAGAAATCAAATTAAACAACAGGAAGAGAGGAAGGTTCTGAGCACTCAATGACTGCATGTCACAGAGCAGGCCTGGACCAACTTGAAGCGACAAGTCCATCTACCGCTACTGGTGAATGGAATGACTGGACACCAGAACCACGTCCCACAAACAGAACAAGGCCTGGAGTTGAAGGACTCACTGGTGAACGGAATGACTGGGCACCAGAACCACATCCCACAAACAGTTTGTTGTTTGTTTGTTGTTGTTTTATGTCATAGTAACATCTAAGGTCATAGCAGGACTGGTACCGACTTGTGACTGCGCACTCATAGCGACTTTATAGTGCTGTCCCACTGAGAAACCAGGCCGCCGGCACCATGACCTGATATCCCACTCAGTCACATTATCCTGACACTGAGCACGCCAGTTCTTGCCCTGTCCTAATAATGCTGAGCGCCTGGCTAGGGAGCGACAAGTATCAATCTTTAAGTCATTGGTTTGACTTGACCAGGGTTGGAACCCACGACCCCACGATCTACCAGCACGGGAGACGGATGCTCTAACTCATTCGGTCATCCCGTCTGGTCCCCCCACAAACAGAACAAGGGCTGGAGTTGAAGGATTCACTATTGTACAGAACGACTGGGTGCCAGAACCACGTCCAACAAACAGAACAAGGGCTGGAGTTGAAGGATTCACTATTGTACAGAATGACTGGGCACCAGAACCACGTCCAACAAACAGAACAAGGGCTGGAGTTGAAGGATTCACTATTGTACAGAATGACTGGGTGCCAGAACCATGTCCAACAAACAGAACAAGGGCTGGAGTTGAAGGATTCACTATTGTACAGAATGACTGGGCGCCAGAACCACGTCCAACAAACAGAACAAGGGCTGGAGTTGAAGGATTCACTATTGTACAGAATGACTGGGCACCAGAACCACGTCCCACAAACAGAACAAGGGCTGGAGTTGAAGGATTCACTATTGTACAGAATGACTGGGTGCCAGAACCACGTCCAACAAACAGAACAAGGGCTGGAGTTGAAGGACTCACTATTGTACAGAATGACTGGGCACCAGAACCACGTCCAACAAACAGAACAAGGGCTGGAGTTGAAGGACTCACTATTGTACAGAATGACTGGGCACCAGAACCACGTCCAACAAACAGAACAAGGGCTGGAGTTGAAGGATTCACTATTGTACAGAATGACTGGGCACCGACCACTCCAACAAACAGAACAAGGGCTGGAGTTGAAGGATTCACTATTGTACAGAATGACTGGGAGCAGAACCACATTCCAACAAACAGAACAAGGGCTGGAGTTGAAGGACTCACTATTGTACAGAATGACTGGGCACCAGAACCACGTCCACAAACAGAACAAGGGCTGGAGTTGAAGGATTCACTATTGTACAGAATGACTGGGTGCCAGAACCACGTCCACAAACAGAACAAGGGCTGGAGTTGAAGGATTCACTATTGTACAGAATGACTGGGCGCCAGAACCACGTCCCACAAACAGAACAAGGGCTGGAGTTGAAGGACTCACTATTGTACAGAATGACTGGGCGCCAGAACCATGTCCAACAAACAGAACAAGGGCTGGAGTTGAAGGATTCACTATTGTACAGAATGACTGGGCGCCAGAACCACGTCCCACAAACAGAACAAGGGCTGGAGTTGAAGGACTCACTATTGTACAGAATGACTGGGCACCAGAACCACGTCCCACAAACAGAACAAGGGCTGGAGTTGAAGGACTCACTATTGTACAGAATGACTGGGCACCAGAACCACGTCCCACAAACAGAACAAGGGCTGGAGTTGAAGGACTCACTATTGTACAGAATGACTGGGTGCCAGAACCACGTCCAACAAACAGAACAAGGGCTGGAGTTGAAGGATTCACTATTGTACAGAACGACTGGGCCCAGAACCAGTCCAACAACAGAACAAGGGCTGGAGTTGAAGGATTCACTATTGTACAGAATGACTGGGCACCAGAACCATGTCCAACAAACAGAACAAGGGCTGGAGTTGAAGGATTCACTATTGTACAGAATGACTGGGCGCCAGAACCATGTCCAACAAACAGAACAAGGGCTGGAGTTGAAGGATTCACTATTGTACAGAATGACTGGGCACCAGAACCACGTCCAACAAACAGAACAAGGGCTGGAGTTGAAGGATTCACTATTGTACAGAATGACTGGGTGCCAGAACCACGTCCAACAAACAGAACAAGGGCTGGAGTTGAAGGATTCACTATTGTACAGAATGACTGGGCACCAGAACCACGTCCAACAAACAGAACAAGGGCTGGAGTTGAAGGACTCACTATTGTACAGAACGACTGGGTGCCAGAACCACGTCCAACAAACAGAACAAGGGCTGGAGTTGAAGGATTCACTATTGTACAGAATGACTGGGCACCAGAACCACGTCCCACAAACAGAACAAGGGCTGGAGTTGAAGGACTCACTATTGTACAGAATGACTGGGCACCAGAACCATGTCCAACAAACAGAACAGGGCTGGAGTTGAAGGATTCATATTGTACGAATGACTGGGCCAAACCATGTCAACAAACAGAACAAGGGCTGAGTTGAAGGACTTATATTGTACAGAATGACTGGGCCAGAACCACGTCCAACAAACAGAACAAGGGCTGGAGTTGAAGGACTCACTATTGTACAGAATGACTGGGCGCCAGAACCACGTCCAACAAACAGAACAAGGGCTGGAGTTGAAGGACTCACTATTGTACAGAATGACTGGGCACCAGAACCACGTCCCACAAACAGAACAAGGGCTGGAGTTGAAGGATTCACTATTGTACAGAATGACTGGGCGCCAGAACCACGTCCAACAAACAGAACAAGGGCTGGAGTTGAAGGACTCACTATTGTACAGAATGACTGGGCACCAGAACCACGTCCCACAAACAGAACAAGGGCTGGAGTTGAAGGATTCACTATTGTACAGAATGACTGGGCACCAGAACCAT
>CM059187.1:0-34485 GCA_030323885.1 Branchipolynoe longqiensis | reverse complement strand
TGTTCTCACTGTCTGGCCACCCTGTGTCCACTGTCATGTTCTGTTCTCACTGTCTGTCCACCCTGTGTCCTGTTCCCACTGCCCACTGTCATGTTCTGTTCTCGCTGTCTGTCCACCCCATGTCCTGTTCCCACTGGGTGTCTGTCCACTGTCATGTTCTGTTCTCATTGTCTGTCTGTCCACCCGTGTTCTGTTCTCACTGTGTGTCTGTCCACTATCATGTTCTGTTATCACTCTGTCTGTCTGTCTGTCTGTCTGTCCACAGTCATGTTCTGTTCTCACTGTCTGTCCACCCCATGTCCTGTTCCCACTGCGTGTCTGTCCACTGTCATGTTCTGTTCTCACTGTCTGTCCACCCTGTGTCCTGTTCCTGTAAAGGACGTCCGAACTGCTTCAGATCTGGTTGACAAGTGGTTTTATTATCGGCGACCCCAACTCGCCTCGGTGGGCGTTTCCGCCGGTCTTTCCTTCGTGCGTACATCGATACCGATATATATGACATTCCCCTTTATTGTACAATACGGACAGCGGTGATGACACATACGCATTTCATGTACATTTGTTACAGAGTGTTCAGGAGGTTATATTTTACTGGTAACACTTATTGCACTTTAATGTCCACTCGTTTTGATTTGTCTTTTCATGTTTTACCTTATGACAACTTTCCCTTATCCCAATGTGGCTTACCACATTGTGTGATCTACGTTTTTTGTTTGTTTAAAAAAAAAGAAGTATTTTCTTCTTTTTAAAAGCAGTTCTACGAAGAGACAAGACAATACGAATTGGTCTGAGGTCTTTTATGTAACACTCTGGCAAGAAACAGCCTTGCCTTAATCAATACAAATTTTCTTTCGGTGGAAGTGTGGCGAGCTGGCGCAGAACATCGAATATATATCAGCGGTGGCAGCGTACCGGCACCAGCTGAAGCCGGCCAACGCGCATGCGCGCAGCTATGGTCTGAACTCATACAACCTTGAAACGACTTCTTCTCCGATACCTATATATATATAATGTTATTATATAATTTATAAGCAGTTCTACGAAGAGACAAGACAATGCGAATTGGTCTGAGGTCTTTTATGTAACACTCTGGCAAGAAACAGCCAAAAGGAGCGAAGCGAACCACCCAGACCAAAACGAATATTGACATAATAACTGAATTATCTTAATTATTGTCATATATAACATCCTTTCTTTTTTCTTTTTTGTTGTTTTCGAATTAACAGATCTAGATTAAAGAATCAGTCACCAGACAGCCTGGCAGCGACGTGTAAGTCATTTATTATGCGGATAGAAAGAGGGGTCTTTAAGTATGTAAATACGGCATCACTAGCCCAATCACCCCTAGATTTGATTTCCTCCAGACTGGCTCCGCACATAGCCAAATACGTGCATCCTCCCCTCCGGAGGGAGTGTGACGACAGCTTATCTGGGTCTAAGCCCGCTTTACGGCCAAAGTATTTCAGCATCTTTTGATACTTTTTATATTCCAAAGGCGAATATGAATAGGGGCCAACCGGTACTAAAAATGCTGGACTATCAGGATGAGCTTTTACATCCCGAAAATGACGAGATGTCCAATGAACCGCACACAATAGCAAGTCCAGACATTTTGTTACAGGAACTTGCAATACGCTTTCGCTGTACTGGATTGTCTTAGATTTTCTAATGCTTATTAGCATGCCCCATGCAAAAAATTGGAAGTCTTGGCGCCTTAGAACTGAGTCCTCATCAGTTATCTGACACTTTCTAAGAAGAGCCCTAAAGCTGCATAACACAGCGGCACGCCATGCAATATGCCCCGGACTCATGGACAGATTGGCAAAAATGGCTCTCAACATGGACGGTAACAATGGAGCCGCCTGCCTGTGCGAGTCACCTAATTTTCTACGTATGCCTTTTAGTGTTGAATCAATTATAAATGATAAATAATTAATAGGGGTTGAACCATTAGTTTTTAAGAAAAGATTTAAGCCGCTTAAATAATTAATAATCGAAACATATTGAAAGCTTCTTGCTAACCAGGTAGCATACAGCGCGACTTGCTCATCAGAACATGGCAATGGACAATGTGTTTCTGAATATATATCTATAAACTGTAAATATTTCTTGACTTGGGTATTCCTAGCCAGTAGCGAATTAGGTGCGTAATATAAAGCTTGGAACTCCTTCTGCTCACAGGATAGCTCAGCTAGCCCTGCAAAGAAGATTTGAATACATCACAACAACACATTAAGCTCGATTTATCAACATTTCTAATTCTTAGATGGCTATTACCAAGATTTAGCCTACTTAAAGCATCACACACAATATTTTCTGATCCTCTAATATATATTGACCTTAAGTCAAAATTGTTACTTACTGACATCCAAAAGAGGCGCCTGATGATACTCATTATCTCTTTTGACTTTGAACGACCTGTCATAAGTGCTGACTGGACAGTCGCACTATCTGTTACAAACATGATCGAGGAATCGTGCCAGGTGTGCGACCACCTCTGAGCCGCGGCGAACACAGCCCACATTTCGCGAACATTTATATGGGATTTTAATGTTTTCTTTTCCGGCTTAGAGTAATGGTGGCCTGAATACTTAATCAATTGCTGATCGTAGCTATCAATGAAAGATCCAACTGTCCAGTCATCCCTAAATGTGGCACCATAGACCCAGTCGGACGCATCTGAATAAAGAGCATGGAACTGGGCAAACTTCCCTTAAAATCTTTGCTTTGCCATTGAAAACCTGAACGTAATCAGCCCACCAATTGATATCCTCTCTAAAACCAGCCGATAGTCGTACCATATAGTAAGGCTCTGCTACAGTGCCCATCAGATCGTATATGTGGCGGGAAAAAGTCCTGCCACCCCTCACTACTTTGGAGCAATGAGCTAACAGCCCACCCAATCTCTCAAGATCTTTTTTTCAGACTTTCTTCTTGCCTCTATACCACTTCAGGATTTTTTGAAGCTTCAAAAGCTTGTCATCAGGGAGACGCATCTCCAATGTTTCAGAATTTATAATAATTCCTAAAAAATCGTATGTCTGTACTCAGTGCAACAACTTTCTTATAATTAATGTAAAAACCTAATCTTCTAAGAATGGCAATAAGAACAATCTGGTCATTTATGGCCATAGACTCATCAGAAGCAAGCAAGCAAAAATCGTCTAAGTAATTAACTGTTCTAGATACACCCTGGCGTATCGCACATCTAGTAATGAAGTCTGAACACTTCGAAAAAATAAAAGGGCTGGAAGCTAATCCCATACAGAGACGATTATCCTTCATGAAAGTTACACTATCCTCCCCATAAAATATCAAAGGAGAACTAGTCTCAGTCTCACATATAGATATTTTATAATAGTCTGAAGCACCTATGACAGTCTCAACTTTAAACATCTTAGTATCAGAATTCTCTTCGGTTTCCAACCAATTATTAATCGTGTCATTTACACATACTTCTTCAGCACTGCCTGATTGGGACAAATTATCATATTCAACATCGTTCAACTCGCTTAAGTGAGTTTCGGGTTCAACCCCTGTAATATCTGCAGTGCTAAGTACCGACCCAAGGTCTGCGTTGATTGAAGAATTAGTACAAGATGGAATATCACTCAAAATAGTCAAATGTGAATAAGCCTCGACCGAGGCTGTCATGCCAAAGCATGACATCAATGTAATCAACAATTTTAGTAATAGGGACACAATCACATTCCATGCAATTAATATCAAAGCAATTAAACAACAATGTCAGAAACAGTTACAGTATCACATTCCATGCACTCAACCCTTTTAGAGTCATCAGTTGGCACCTCAATAGCACCGCAATTATACACTGCACTCGGCACTGGCGGCCGAGCAACTTTATCATTATTTCCTCGACGTTCACACTCATGTCTGCAGTCATATCGCTTATGGCTCTTGCTTTTACATTTGCTGCACCAATGGCCATAGCCACGATCCTCTTCTGACCTGGAGCATCCATATTCATTATTCCATTTGAAACAAGCACGCTTGGTCTCTTTCGAACTCTCTGTCTGAAGCTTTTCTACTGTAACTACTCTTGTTGTTCCGCATGTCCTGCGCGCCATAATGGCGAACACTCTTTCCAGCGTATGCCTCTGAGAATGCCTTGAATCCCAACTTTTCCGCTAAGACACGTATACTCAGATCATATTCGATATGGGACATATGCCGAAAATCATTATGCATAGCACATATCGTTAGCAACTTAATGTGTTCTAGGAAAGCATGAGCATCTATCATTCCCAGACCATCAATGGAAAGGAACCACCGGATAGAAGCACCTATCAATTCATACGCATTCAGTCGTCTGACACTTTTCCGAGCAATGGTGAATTTTCTTAGTGACCACTTACTCCATCTTCGTCGACTTCCGCTTGTACTTCTGCTTTCTGAGCGCGAAGCTGACCGGTGCCTTCTCCCACGTGAAGCCGGTCGCGACTCCCGGGTTGTTCCATATGGAGAGAAACCGCCCTCCTCCTTCGGAAGTACGCTGGCGACCGCGCCCACCGGTCATAGCAAGCTGTCGCCGCCACTTTCACCTGCAGCAGCAACGCTGGCGGCCAATACCACTGTACGACCCATTTCCTCTGTTTGTCTGTCGTCCCTCACTTCCCGTGTACTTGTTGATGAAATCGTGCGTGAGCCACGGTGGCTGCGAGCAGCCAGCAACTTGTCACTTTCATCTGCCAGCTTGACAACACTATCTTCCAATTTAATGGCCGCAATTTCATTTAATATTTGCTGCTCCTTTTCTTCCATGCTCTGACATACAGACTCTTCTGGTGAAGTATCACGCGATATTTGTTGAACTTTAGCAGATTTTCTACTTGCACGCGTCGTCGGCTTACCCCTTTTCCCGTTGCACTCTGTGTCGTCCGCCATATGTGAGTACCCGCAGCGCCAACAAAAACCTGGCATTCGAGTGATGTTTTCACCTGGATATAAGCATGACCAATAGCTTAGAGCTGTGCGCCGGCCCTGCATTAATGCCACACCGGCACTGGCATAACAACATGTCCGACCACGTCGACAGACCCTGTGAAAGTACAACGTCTGAACACTTCGAGTTCTGGATACTGAATGGTTTATTCACGGCGTAGGGCACGCTTGACCCGCCGGCTAAACTTTCCATGACGTCATCTCATTTGCATATCTCTTTGTCCCCAACTCTGCATATCGTTAACATATATTACCCACAGGTCCATACATCTATTACGCATATGTCACATCCCCCCCTCAAAGTATTTCTGAAACATGAAATGTTACAAAATAACAATGAAGAAACATAAAATATACAATATCAAATATATGCGCACTTAACTTGCAAATGTCTGAGTGCACCATGCACTTAAGTCCTCAACACTCCGGCCATAATGCCTGACATCTTATATTGTCCATATGTATCAACAGTAAACACAAAAGCTGAAATAAACTTAACTGTACATGCACATGTTAACCGTGCAACCGTCGGAAGCACACTGACCTACTATAGATCTAACCTGCTCGCCGGCCTTATCAGCCGACCTGACCTACTTAGATTAACCGTACTGTTTACATTCGGCGCTGACGCTGACCCAGATTGCGTCTGCATGACTAACTCGGGCCGCCCCTCCACAGGCGCTCCAATCATTTGTACTCGGTTACGATACAACATGTTGCCCGACTCGTTTAAAATCTGATATTCTCTCCCGGACACCCCAGTCCGTCCCAAAATAACACCTTTTTTCCATTCCCCAGAATTATTTTTGTACTTTATCTTATCTCCAACTTTCATGGGCTTGTGCACCTTACCGCACTTCCGGTCATGAAACGCTTTCTGACTACTCTGCCGCTGAGCTGTTTGCCTTTTCTTAGGATCCTGCGTTTCAGGCACCAAAATACCCTTTGCCATAGGTAATCTGCCTCTCAACCTTCTGCTCATGAGCAACTGCGCTGGAGACACGTTCAGGACAGGCAACGGAGTATTGCGATAATTCAGCAATGCTAACTGAAAATCAGCTCCAGTTTTCTCACACTTCTTTAACATGTCCTTAACTGTTTGTACGAACCGCTCAACCTGACCGTTGCTACGCGGATACTGTGGACTGGAATACACGGCCTTGAACCCGTAATGCAGTGCAAACTCCCTGTACTCATGGCTCTTAAACTGTGGACTATTATCTGACATTACCTGACTAGGAATACCGTGCCTTGCAAAGTTGTCTTTTAACGCTTCAATAACAGTGACAGACGACGTATCGCCCAAAAGCGTTACCTCTGGAAACTTGGTGTAGTAATCTACAGTTATCAGGTAATTCTTATGATTTAACTCAAATAAATCGGCCCCCACTTTATCATATGGTTGACAGGCGATCGGGTGATTTATCAATGGTTCGTTATGAAAAATTTTCCGGTTGTTTTGACAAGTGTCACACCGACTGACTTTATCCTCGATTTGCTTGTTAATATTTGGCCAAAACATACAGTCCCGCGCCAACTGCTTGGACTTAGTCACCCCCAAATGCATCTCATGCAACGCCTCTATCATTTCACCACGAAGAGCTGGAGGAACCAACACCCGATTGCCGTTCATTACAAGATTATTTTCAACTGTCAACTCATGCTTGTACGGAATGTACTGTCTCAGACATGGTGGTGTCTGTATACGTGTAGTGTCCCACCCATCTTCAATGTGTGAGATCAACATAGACATAGATACATCTTTTTCATATTCAGCTACAATTTTACTCAACAGACTCGACGACTGCATGTCCACTGCAGCAACGCAGAACGTGTCATCGAACAGGCTATCATGACCTACTTTGGCGGTATGCGCCCTGGACAACGTGTCTGCAAAAAACATCAAAGGGCCCTTCACATGACATAACTGAATATTGTAATTCTGCAATCGCATTCGCATTCTTTGCATTTTAGCTGACAGCTTATGTATTGGTTTTTGCATTAAGGCTACCAACGGCTTGTGGTCTGTCTGAATTTGAACTTCCTTTCCAAATATATACTCATGAAACGGTTGGCATCCGAAACATGTGGCGAGCATTTCTTTTTCAATAGTGGCATATCCACACTGCGCTGCATTAAGCGCACGAGATGCGAGTGCGATTGGTTTACCATCTTGCATCAACACGGCTCCCAAACCTGACTGACAAGCATCTACCTGAATCACAATGGGTTTCTTAACATTGTAATATGTCAATACAGGAGCAGTTCTTAACTTCTCTTTCAATTTATCGAACGCGCCTTGCTGTTCGGCTTGGCAGTGCCACGCCACGTCCTTGGCTAGGAGCGTGCGTAGTGGTTTGGCTATCTCGGACATGTTGGGTATGAACTTGTGTACATATCCTACCATGCCCAGGAACCTTTGGACGCTTTGTTTGTCACGCGGCTCTGGCATGTGTACTATTGCTTGTATTGTGTCTGGATCAGGCTTTACACCCTGCTGGGTAAGTTGATGACCTACATACTTTACTGTAGTCTTACATAGCAACGATTTAGCATCATTTAACTTTAGATTAACCGACCTAGCTCGGTCCAAAACAGCCCGGAGCCGCTCGTTATGCTCCTCAACCGTTGACCCATATACCAAAATATCGTCCGTGACTATCCCGATACCGGGTATGTCGCCCATGACACGGTGCATCTCCTGAATAAAAATGTCCTCGGCTGTTTTGATGCCAAAAGGCAAGCGTGTGTACCTGTACCGGCCCCACGGAGTATTGAACGTGCACAAACGTGAACTTTCCTCATCCAATTCTATCTGCCAATACCCTGTCTTTGCATCCAAAACTGAAAAATACTTTGCATCAGCCGTTTTGGCAATAATCTCATCAATAGTTTTGGTTGGGAATGGCCCCCTTTTTATCGCTTTGTTCAACTTAGTCGGATCCAGACAAATTCTAATTTTTTAATTTTTTTTTACGATCGTAATAGAATTAACCCACTCAGTAGACTCATCCTGTTCAACTATGACACCTAACTCTACCATACGATCAAGCTCACTGCGTACTTTACCCTGAATGGCAAACGGAATCCGTCTAGGCGGATCTATGACAGGTTGAATAGACTTAAAAATACGTCTTTGTATTCGCTTACCAGCTTCTCTGCCCCTGCGCTGGAACTGTTCGTCGGTGTGGAAATGTTCGCCGGTTTGCCAATGTTCGTCGGCACAGAGCTGTGCACCTCATCCACACGTGCCAGCAGGTTCAACGTCACACAAGCCTGCTTGCCCAGGATGGGCTGGCAATCCGGCACCACCTGGAACCGAAGCACACTGTCGTTGACGTTGAGCAGTGCCTCTCCATCCGGCGTGATCAGGTGACCGGAGAACGTCACCAACGAACATCTGGTGTTCGCCAGCCTCCCCGGAGCGACTCTGTCGAAGACGAACCTCGGAAGCACGTTTGCCTCCGATCCAGTGTCAAGCTTAAACTTGACCGGACAACCGTTCACCCGAACGATTGCATGCCACAGCTCGGCATCCCGACCAGCACCGCGATCGACGGCGCCCACAAACAGATCCGTTGCCAGTACATTGACTTCCGCCGGATCCGGGTCTTGCTCAGCATTGTGAGGGTCGAGCACTTCGACGTGAAGCTTGTTGACTCTCCCGAGCCTGCTCCTACATACCTTCCCGAAGTGCCCGATCTTCTTACAGGCAATGCAAGCCTTTCCTTTCGCTGGGCAAACTCCCCGGCGGTGTTCATATCCACAGTTCTGGCAGCGGATCTTGAAATCTCCTGCACCGGCGCCGCCGGCAATCCAAGATGGCGATTTCCAAGATGGCGTCGCCGCTGACCGGACCGCCGGTGCACCGGTATGCACATTAGCATAATTCCGAATGAAATCTATGTCTCTACTTTCCATGTCTGATTTGGTGTCCTCCAACAGATCTGAACTGAACTCACTCATTTCACACATACTTATGCATTTGTCAATGTTAACTCAGTAGTTTGAAGCAATTTGTTCCGCAAATTCACATTTCTTACGCCAGCCACAATTCGATCGCGCAAAAGCGACTCCTCCACCACTCCGTATTCACAGTCCTTGACTTTGTCCCTTAATGCTGTGATGTACGTCGCCATATTTTCTGACGCTTGATTATGCGAATTGAATTTGTATCGTGTGATAATTATACTGCTCTTACCGACACAATAAACTTGAAATGCTTCAGTTAATGGTTTGATCTTGTCTTGATCGACGAAAGCAAAAGTCATATTGGCAAATACCTTTTGCGCCTCCTCGCCAGCAACGTGAAGGAAGATGCAGCATTGCACTCGTTCTCCTTTCAATATGACACCTGCCGCAGTGGCGTATATATCATATGCTCTGATCCATGTTTTCCAGTTCGATCTTACGTTGTTGCTGAGGACAAGCTGACCAGGCGGCCGCAAACCCGGCAAAGTATTTGCGGGTGGCATTCTTCCTCATCTGACACCATGTGAAAGTACAACGTCTGAACACTTCGACCCTCTGGCAGCCCAGCAACATTAACACACAGTCTTTAGGGTTCTTGCAGCAATAAAATAGTAATAGTAATACTGCCCTTAAACAGGCATGTTGAAGCCTTTCATGTAGCCAAGTGGGTGTACTTCCAATAGCGTCGAGCTGTGCGCCGGCCCTGCATTAATGCCACACCGGCACCGACATAACAACATGTCCGAACACGTCGACAGACCCCTCTGGCAGCCCAGCAACATTAACACACAGTCTTTAGGGTTCTTGCAGCAATAAAATAGTAATAGTAATACTGCCCTTAAACACGCATGTTGAAGCCTTTCATGTAGCCAAGTGGGTGTACTTCCAATAGCGTCGAGCTGTGCGCCGGCCCTGCATTAATGCCACACCGGCACCGACATAACAACATGTCCGAACACGTCGACAGACCCCTCTGGCAGCCCAGCAACATTAACACAGTCTTTAGAGTTCTTGCAGCAATAAAATAGTAATAGTAATACTGCCCTTAAACACGCATGTTGAAGCCGCTCCTGTAGCCAGGTGGGTGTCTGGTTGAAGCTGCCGGTGCCAATTATTTTCGGTGGAAGTGTGGCGAGCTGGCGCAGAACATCGAATATATATCAGCGGCGGCAGCACGCCGGCACCAGCTGAAGCTGGCCAACGCGCATGCGCACAGCTATGGTCTGAACTCATACAACCTTGAAACTTCTTCTCTGATACCTATATATATATAATGTTATTATATAATTTATATATATATTATTTTTTTAATAATTAGTGTTAGTTGTACAATTTATTAATTTATTAAACAAGCAATAACCTCACCGATAAAATGAGAAGCGAAAAACAAAACAAATGCAAATTTAGTAATAATAGTAATACATCATGACCCATATTGGTTTTCATTTTGAGTTCTTTGGTGCCCAAGTGTTCATTGTTTAACCGACTGTTGTTATCTTCGGGTTCAACTGCACCAAACAGCAACAGGTCATGGCACACATTTGCAAAATGAAACAATTTAGTGCTTACTTGAAACCTGGTTTCCACCTCTACCGAAGCACGACATATTTCCAGTTTTGTCAGTCGGTCCTAGTATGTAGAAATATCTGTAGAATCAGCAAATGGGGCTGATATTGGTGGTCCGTAGACATCTGACACCATGTAAAGGACGTCCAAACTGCTTGAGATCTGGTTGACAACTGCTTTTATTATCGGCGACACCAACTCGCCTTGGTGGGCGTTTCTGCCGGTCTTTCCTTCGTGCGTACATCGATACCGATATATATGACAGTTCTCACTGCATGTCTGTCCACTGTCATGTTCTGTTCTCTTTGTCCACCCTGTGTCCTGTTCCCACTGCGTGTCCCTAACCCTGTCCACTGTCATGTTCTGTTCTCTTTGTCCACCCTGTCCTGTTCCCACTGCGTGTCCCTAACCCTAACCCTGTCCACTGTCATGTTCTGTTCTCTTTGTCCACCCTGTGTCCTGTTCCCACTGCGTGTCCCTAATCCTAACCCTGTCCACTGTCATGTTCTGTTCTCTTTGTCCACCCTGTGTCCTGTTCCCACTGCGTGTCCCTAACCCTAACCGTGTCCACTGTCATGTTCTGTTCTCTTTGTCCACGCTGTGTCCTGTTCCCACTGCGTGTCCCTAACCCTAACCCTGTCCACTGTCATGTTCTGTTCTCTTTGTCCACCCTGTGTCCTGTTCCCACAGTGTGTCCCTAATCCTAACCCTAACCATAACCATAACCCTGTCCACTGTCATGTTCTGTTCTCTTTGTCCACCCTGTGTCCTGTTCCCACTGCGTGTCCCTAACCCTAACCCTGTCCACTGTCATGTTCTGTTCTCATTGCCTGTCTGTCCACCCCGTGCTCTGTTCTCACTGTGTGTCTGTCCACCCCCATGTTCTGTTCTCACTGTGTCTGTCCACTGTCATGTTCTGTTATCACTGTATCTGTGTCTGTCCACAGTCATGTTCTGGTCTCACTGTCTGTCCACCCTGTGTCATGCTCCCACTGCGTGTCTGTCCACTGTCATGTTCTGGTCTCACTGTCTGTCCACCCTGTGTCATGCTCCCACTGCGTGTCTGTCCACTGTCATGTTCTGGTCTCACTGTCTGTCCACCCTGTGTCATGCTCCCACTGTGTGTCTGTCCACTGTCATGTTCTGTTCTCACTGTATGCCCACCCTGTGTCATGCTCCCACTGCGTGTCTGTCCACTGTCATGTTCTGGTCTCACTGTCTGTCCACCCTGTGTCATGCTCCCACTGCGTGTCTGTCCACTGTCATGTTCTGGTCTCACTGTCTGCCCACCCTGTGTCATGCTCCCACTGCGTGTCTGTCCACAGTCATGTTCTGGTCTCACTGTCTGTCCACCCTGTGTCATGCTCCCACTGCGTGTCTGTCCACTGTCATGTTCTGGTCTCACTGTCTGTCCACCCTGTGTCATGCTCCCACTGCGTGTCTGTCCACTGTCATGTTCTGGTCTCACTGTCTGTCCACCCTGTGTCATGCTCCCACTGTGTGTCTGCCCACTGTCATGTTCTGTTCTCACTGTCTGCCCACCCCATGTCCTGTTCCCACTGCGTGTCTGTCCACAGTCATGTTCTGTTCTCACTGTCTGTCCACCTCCACGCACTCTGTACACAGCCGTGGGTGCAGGTGGCGCCCTGTGTGTGCGGGTGGCGCCCTGTGTGTGCTGGTGGCGCCCTCTGCGGGTGGCGCCCTGTCTGTGCAGGTGGCGCCCTGTGTGTGCGGGTGGCGCCCTTTGTGTGCTGGTGGCGCCCTCTGCGGGTGGCGCCCTGTGTGTGCAGGTGGCACCCTGTGTGTGTGGGTGGCACCCTGTGTGTGCTGGTGGCACCCTCTGCGGGTGGCGCCCTGTGTGTGCAGGTGGCGCCCTGTGTGTGTGGGTGGCACCCTGTGTGTGCTGGTGGCGCCCTCTGTGGGTGGCGCCCTGTGTGTGCAGGTGGCGCCCTGTGTGTGCAGGTGGCGCCCTGTGTGTGCAGGTGGTTCCCTCTGTGTGCAGGTGGTTCCCTCTGTGTGCAGTTGGTTCCCTCTGTGTGCAGGTGGTTCGCTCTGTGTGCAGGTGGTTCCCTCTGTGTGCAGGTGGTTCCCTCTGTGTGCAGGTGGTTCCCTCTGTGTGCAGGTGGTTCCCTCTGTGTGCAGTTGGTTCCCTCTGTGTGCAGGTGGTTCCCTCTGTGTGCAGGTGGTTCCCTCTGTGTGCAGGTGGTTCCCTCTGTGTGCAGGTGGTTCCCTCTGTGTGCAGGTGGTTCCCTCTGTGTGCAGGTGGTTCCCTCTGTGTGCAGGTGGT
This sequence comes from Branchipolynoe longqiensis, assembly GCA_030323885.1. Classification (NCBI taxonomy): domain Eukaryota; kingdom Metazoa; phylum Annelida; class Polychaeta; order Phyllodocida; family Polynoidae; genus Branchipolynoe; species Branchipolynoe longqiensis. The sequence goes on along the minus strand of CM059187.1, from coordinate 21,698 downwards.
TCCCTCTGTGCAGGTGGTTCCCTCTGTGTGCAGGTGGTTCCCTCTGTGTGCAGTTGGTTCCCTCTGTGTGCAGGTGGTTCCCTCTGTGTGCAGGTGGCGCCCTGTGTGTGCAGGTGGCGCCCTGTGTGTGCAGTTGGTTCCCTCTGTGTGCAGGTGGTTCCCTCTGTGTGCAGGTGGTTCCCTCTGTGTGCAGGTGGCGCCCTGTGTGTGATGGTGGCGCCCTCTGTGTGCTGGTGGCGCCCTCTGTGTGCAGGTGGCGCCCTGTGTGTGATGGTGGCGCCCTCTCTGCAGGTGGCGCCCTGTGTGTGCTGGTGGCGTCCTGTGTGTGCTGGTGGCGTCCTGTGTGTGCAGGTGGCGCCCTGTGTGTGCAGGTGGCGCCCTGTGTGTGCTGATGGTGTCCTGTGTCTGCTGGTGGTGTCCTGTGTGTGCTGGTGGCGCCCTGTGTGTGCAGGTGGCGCCCTGTGTGTGCTGGTGGTGTCCTGTGTGTGCTGGTGGCGTCCTGTGTGTGCTGGTGGCGTCCTGTGTGTGCAGGTGGCGCCCTGTATGTGCAGGTGGCGCCCTGTGTGTGCTGGTGGTGTCCTGTGTGTGCTGGTGGTGTCCTGTGTGTGCTGGTGGTGTCCTGTGTGTGCTGGTGGTGTCCTGTGTGTGCAGGTGGCGCCCTGTGTGTGCAGGTGGCGCCCTGTGTGTGCTGGTGGTGTCCTGTGTGTGCTGGTGGTGTCCTGTGTGTGCAGGTGGCGCCCTGTGTGTGCAGGTGGCGCGCTGTGTGTGCAGTTGGTTCCCTCTGTGTGCAGGTGGTTCCCTCTGTGTGCAGGTGGTTCCCTCTGTGTGCAGGTGGCGCCCTGTGTGTGATGGTGGCGCCCTCTGTGTGCGGATGGCGTCCTCTGTGTGCAGGTGGCGTCCTGTGTTTGCTGGTGGCGCCCTGTGTGTGCTGGTGGCGCCCTCTCTGTGCAGGTGGCGCCCTGTGTGTGCTGGTGGTGTCCTGTGTGTGCTGGTAGCGTCCTCTGTGCACGGGTGGATTCCTGTGTGTGCAGGTGGCATCCTCTGTGTGCAGTTGGTTCCCTCTGTGTGCAGGTGGCGCCCTCTGTGTGCAGTTGGTTCCCTCTGTGTGCAGGTGGTTCCCTCTGTGTGCAGGTGGCGCCCTCTGTGTGCAGGTGGCGCCCTGTGTGTGCAGGTGGAGCCCTCTGTGTGCGGATGGCGCCCTCTGTGTGCAGGTGGCGCCCTCTGTGTGCAGGTGGCGCCCTCTGTGTGCTCCCGTGCTGATTGCCTCCCCTGTCTCTCCCCCACAGTCCGCTGAATCTGTTCCTCTTCTCATGCCACGACTCGACCCTGGCGCCGCTGCTGACAGCCGTCGGCGGGTTTGACGGCAGGTGGCCGCCGTATGCCGCCGACGTGCGCTTTGAGCTGTACCAGGACCAGCAGGGCATGTACTGGGTGCACACCAGGTACCAGGGCCAGGTGAGTGTAGCCAGCCGTGTACTATGTACTGTGTGCACACCAGGTACCAGGGCCAGGTGAGTGTAGCCACCTGTGTCCTGTGTACTGTGTGCACACCAGGTACCAGGGCCAGGTGAGTGTAGCCAGCCGTGTACTGTGTACTGTGTGCACACCAGGTACTAGGGTCAGGTGAGTTATAGCCAGCTGTGTACTGTGTACTGTGTGCACACCAGGTACTAGGGTTAGGTGAGTATAGCCAGCTGTGTACTGTGTACTGGGTGCACACCAGATACCAGGTTCAGGTGAGTGTAGCCAGCTGTGTACTGGGTGCACACCAGGTACTAGGGTTAGGTGAGTATAGCCAGCTGTGTACTGTGCACTGGGTGCACACTGGGTACCAGGGTCAGATGAGTGTAGCCAGCTGTGTACTGTGTACTGGGTGCACACTGGGTACCAGGGCCTGGTGAGTGTAGCCAGCCGTGTACTGGTGGTTCCCTCTGTGTGCAGGTGGTTCCCTCTGTGTGCAGGTGGCGCCCTCTGTGTGCAGGTGGCGCCCTGTGTGTGCAGTTGGTTCCCTGTGTGTGCAGGTGGTTCCCTCTGTGTGCAGGTGGTTCCCTCTGTGTGCAGGTGGCGCCCTGTGTGTGATGGTGGCGCCCTCTGTGTGCTGGCGCCACCAGCACACACAGTGCGCCACCTGACTCAACGGGTCAAGTCATACTTTACAGGTACCAGGGTCAGGTGAGTTATAGCCAGCTGTGTACTGTGTGCACAGCAGGTACTAGGGTCAGGTGAGTGTAGCCAGCTGGTGTACTATGTACTGGGTGCACACTGGGTACCAGGGCCAGGTGAGTTATAGCCAGCTGTGTACTGTGTACTCTGTGCACACCAGGTACCAGGGTCAGGTGAGTGTAGCCAGCTCTGTACTGTGTACTGGGTGCACACTGGGTACCAGGGTCAGGTGAGTATAGCCAGCTGTGTACTGTGTACTGTGTGCACAGCAGGTACCAGAGTCAGGTGAGTATAGCCAACTGTGTACTGTGTGCACACTGGGTACCAGGGCCAGATGAGTGTATCCAGCCGTGTACTGTGTACTGGGTGCACACCAGGTACCAGGGCCAGATGAGTGTAGCCAGCCGTGTACTGTGTACTGGGTGCACACCAGGTACTAGGGTCAGGTGAGTGTAGCCAGCTGTGTACTATGTACTGGGTGCACACCAGGTACCAGGGCCAGGTGAGTGTAGCCAGTCGTGTACTGTGTGCACACCTGGTACTAGGGTCAGGGGAATATAGCCAACGGTGTACTGTTTACTGTGTACTGTGTGCACACCTGGTACTAGGGTCAGGTGAGTGTAACCAGCTGTGTACTATGTACTGGGTGCACAGTGATGTAACATTTTCCGACTTTTTGGGTACTCATCACAAATAAAATAAGAGTGAATAATTCAAAAAAAACTAAAATATTAAAACCATTCTAATAATATCTAAGTCATGGTCCAATCCTATGCACCAAATATCACCACTGGAGATCATAACTCTGGAATAAGAATGTATGTGTTTATTTAAATGTAATTGATTACCTGGACTTGTATATGATTTTATGTGCATTCCAAAGTGTATGTAGATCCTAAAACTGGAAAGAGCATATATAATTGGTTGGTGTGGATTTTCCCAAACTAAGCAGGTCTGTTTGGACAGATCTCCAGGAGTTGGCCAAATTGAATTGCACCCAATGGTAACGGAATTAGGTCTCGTATAAATTGATCTGTAAGGAATGGGAATACCAACACCAACACACATGTGTGAAGTGACCAGGTAGCTATTCCCAGCCTGATTGTGAAGTAACAAAGCATGCTGGGTAGGCCTGAAATGAAGCCGGTGGGTGTAATGTTTCTCTCTACCACCACCAGGGCAGCACCTGGCCCTGTTAGACAGGTTTAATGTGTAACGACTAGGTAAATATCTATTAAATGCTCTAATGTGTGTATGTTCCCTAAAAACTATTAGAGATCATGACCACTTAGTGTTTTAGTGAGGAGTGTGCTATAGATCTATTGCCTAAAAAAAACCTGATAATGCATGGGTCCTGAAATGAAGCTGGCTGTGTACTGGGTGCACCAAGTGTACTGGGTGCACCAAGTGTACTGGGTGTGTACTGGGTGCACCCTGTGTACTAGGTGCACCCAGAATACTGGGTGTGTACTGGGTGCGGAAGGTGTACTGTGGTGTACTAGGTGTGTACTGGGTGTGCCATGTGTACTGGATGTGCCATGTGTACTGGGTGTGTGCTGTTTCCTGGGTGCGCTCTGTGTACTGGGTGTGTGGTGTACTGGGTGCGCTCTGTGTACTGGGTGCGCTCTGTGTACTGGGTGTGTACTGTGTGTTGTGTACTAGGTGCGCTCTGTAATGGGTGTGTACTGGGTGTGCTCTGTGTACTGGGTGCGCTCTGTGTTCTGGGTGTATGCTGTGTACTGGGTGCGCTCTGTGTACTGGGTGTGTACTGTGTGTTGTGTACTAGGTGCGCTCTGTAATGGGTGTGTACTGGGTGCGCTCTGTGTGCTGGGTGTGTGCTGTGTACTGGGTGCGCTCTGTGTTCTGGGTGTGTGCGGTGTACAGGGTGTGTACTGGGTGCGCTCTGTGTACTGGGTGCGATCTGTGTACTGGGTGTGTACTGTGTGTTGTGTACTAGGTGCGGACCAGACGGGATGGCCAAATGAGTTAGAGCGTCCGTCTCCCGTGCTGGTAGATCGGAGGGTCGTGGGTTCGAACCCTGGTCGAGTCAAACCAATGACTTAAAAATTTATACTTGTCGCTACCTAGCCAGGCGCTCGGCATTATTTTAATTTTTTTAATTTATTTTTATTGAGGCTGTATTTATACTGTCCATAGCATATAAGCCCGGGTACCCAGGCTTGTTTTCAATGCTGGCCAGTTGTAGTGTTGGTGTTATCTTACCACACAGTGGCTGCTGATAAGGTATTTGATTGCCTGCATTTCAGTAGCAGATAGATAATTGGTTGGTATGGTTAGTAGCCTATGTTAGTTTTTTTTTGATTTTCTTGGTATATATTATATTTTTTCTACTCTTATTACTAGACTAGCCTACTCCTATTTACATATCATAGGCTTGTACGTAGCTGTGTGGTGTGTTATCTGGCTACTTTTGCCATGGTTACCTTCCATTGGGCGTCCCGCTGGTGGGCCGTGACATATCACATGCCCCTTTGCAGTGCAGCTTAGTGGGGGTTTCCTAGCCTTATTTTGCACAGATATTTTATGTAAGTTTTTAGGTCAGGAATTTGTCGTTCCTTTACCGTTTGGGCATTCCACACCTTGGCAGCCATTTCCAGCATGCTTCTCTCATGAGCTTTTATTTGGCTTCTGGTCTGCTTAAGTAGTGGCGCATTATTTGCTCTAGTAGCCCTTTGTGGTTTTGTTAGAAGTTTAATGTTTTGACTATAGCTATATGCTAATGTTTTCAAATGAATTATTCTCCTATTTTTTAGTAATTTCACTTTGGTTCTTTTGTGAATGTCATAGGTGGGGTGCAGCTTGTCTACTCTTAGACAGATTTTTAGGGCTCTGTTCTGCAGTGTTTGCAGTTTTTTTAGTAGTTCTTTTCTTGCACCCATGTAGTTTACATCTCCATAGTCAAAATAGGGGAGCACCATGCCCTTGAAGATTTTTATTGACATTTCTTGTGTCATGTAGTCTCTTGGCTTTGCAAATAGCCACAGTTTGTGGTTTACTTTTTGTGTAATTTTATTTATACATAGGTTGTAGTTTAGTTGGCTGTCCAACTCAAGGCCTAGGTATTTGTAATGGTCTACATTTTCTAGTGTTTGGTTTCCTAACTTATTAGGACAGGGCAAGGACTGGTGTGCTCAGTGTCAGGGTAATGTGACTGAGTGGGACAGCACTATAAAGTCGCCATGAGTGCGCACTGTCACAAGTCGGTACCCGTCCTGATATGACCTTAGATGTTGCTAGGGCGTAAAAAAAAAAAAAAAAAGAGTAGGCGCATTCTGTGTACTGGGTGTGTACTGTGTGTTGTGTACTAGCTGCGCTCTGTGTACTGGGTGCACCCAGTGTGCTGACAACTAACCAGTCACTCAAGGCCTGACATCCCTTCTGGGTAGATGGCCTGTGTTTGAACACGTAGTGTTAGTGTTGGCCGCCAGGTGGCCTGTGTTTGAACACCTAGTGTTAGTGTTGGCCGCCAGTTGGCCTGTGTTTGAACACATAGTGTTAGTGTTGGCTGCCTGGTGGCCTGTGTTTGAACACATAGTGTTAGTGTTGGCCACCAGGTGGCCTGTGTTTAAACACGTAGTGTTAGTGTCGGCCGCCATGTGGCCTGTGTTTGAACACGTAGTGTTAGTGTCGGCTGCCAAGTGGCCTGTGTTTGAACACGTAGTGTTAGTGTTGGCCGCCAGGTGGCCTGTGTTTAAACACGTAGTGTTTAAACACGTAGTGTTAGTGTTGGCCGCCAGGTGGCTGTGCTACAGCAGTCTGATCGCTTGTTCTTTCAGACATTGCGTGTGGCTGCACAGAAAAAGAGCATCCTTTCACTGTGTGAATTTTACGAGATGCTCTCCCCGTACGTAATTAACCGCAGTGACTACAAAGAGCAGTGCAGCCAGAGTGCGGCCTTCTGGGGTAGGTGTCGAACGCGGCTGTCACTGAGCGTCCACTCTTCATGTACCCTACCTGAACCCTTATTTGGAGCAATTCTTAGTAATAAGTTGAATGTAGCAAAAGTAGTAATTGAACATTGGTATGTGTTATTTTGGTTCTGTATGCATGCTTTCATCCTAATAACAAATGGCAGGCTAATTGTTGTGTGGTTCAGGGTTAGACCGGCAGTTCGCCCGGGGCTCCGTACAACCTAGATCAACAGATTTATTTCTATATACGCCATGATTGCTTGCGACATGCTGCACACATATAAAAGCGTTGTTCGAAGATCATTTGTGACAGTTTGGACCACTTTTAGACTTGACATATAATGGATTTCAATGAAACTGCAATCTTCTACAAAATGATGATAGCCCTTTTTGTAGCTTCATTACCTACCAGTAAGTGCCTTACGATGGCTAGCTGGTAGAACACTGCCACTGTCAAGTTATCGGTCTGTCATGATGCATGACTGTTGTACTTTGAGTAGGCCGGCTCAAGGTCAGCCAGTTTGATTTGGTAGCATTTATTGCTAGTAACTTGGCACAGCACCATCAACTCGGTGCAGAAGTGTCATGAGCATAAATGGTACTGTTCCTTCGAACTGAGCTGATGTCATATGTGATGTACATAGAACAAGATGTCGTCAGGAATTGATTCTTGGGGAACACCTTATTTTATTGGGAGAAATTTGGGAAGTTATGCTTTACTGTTTACGGCAGCTTATGGGGTCTTTAAACCAGCGACTGTTATAGTTCAAAGTACTGTAATCTCTTCTTTTTTAATGACTAGATTGTTACTGACAGAACAAAAGCTTGTTCTGAGGTAAAAAAAGACGTTGACTTGTTGGTGGTATCTGTGATAGCACAGATCGTACGCGGCTAGGTTACTTACCTGGTCGCAACCCATCTTGGTAACATGTTATTTCATTGTGTGAGAACAATTCTGTCAGTCTAATTGCTCTGATTTCCCCCACAATTTTTGCTGGGGTGGGGCAGTATTTTGATTGGTCTAAGATTCTCTACGATATCAGTTTTACCTTTTTTAGTCAATAGACCCACCAGTTAAGTTGGAAACTACCAGACAAAAGTAGTTCCAGATTCTGCCGACCTATGTCACTAGGTTAACTGGAGGGGTCTATTGATTAACAGTGATAACTAAGATTGACAGTGATAAGGTTGAGCTTTATTGCTACAACTCTTGTTCACCGACTAGTGACCTGCCACCCTGACTCACTTACAACCTGCCACACAGACCCACATAGTTCCTGCTTGTTCAGTCTAATCAGTGCCTACATCCCATTGAACCTAAGTCCTATTGGTGTCACACACAGCTCAGTGGTGAACTGCTTCTTTTCGTATGTGTAGAGTGAGTGTGTCTGCATAGGAAGTGCACAGAGTACAAGGGTGACTGGGATCACACAGCCACCCCATCAGACACCTCTGCAGCCTGGGAGGGGTGGCGCCCAAGAGGGGCACCTGTCACTCAAGCCCCAGTGCAGGCGGTGTCCATAATATATGCAGAAAGGCTGGGTGTGCTTACCCAGCAGTCCCGTGGTAACAAGTAGCCGTCATACAGTTAATATAAACATTAATATATTCTCCTCCATTTGCACTCTTCCTGGTACATGGAGGGAACATTTCTATAATTAATAACCATATCATAATATCTGGATATCATACTGCAATCCCGGTCACTGCGCAACGTAACATTTCCACAGTTATTTATGTCACACAGCAAGTGGGCACACATTGCGTCGCTATTAAATAACGATGGTCCCCAACTCCATCGCCCGAGATATTGATATGATTCCAAGCATGTCTATCACAACCGAAAGACCGTATATTTTTACAACGTCCCTCTGCCATTCTACTTATGTGAACAGCCAAGGATAATGGAAGCCCGTAAATCTACGTCTCTCTCGGTCGTATCAGAGCGAGTGGAAACAATCCCATTTTACAACTTTTGAACCGTCCCTGCCCAAATACCCCGGCTCATGGCGTTCTGCCTTACTTTGTCTTCTCCACTGGTGTTGGCCACCCCTCCCCCCATCACTGTCAAGATTTTTCTTCCAATTTTCTTCAATTCCCCCCCACTTTAAGTACCATATCCCCCTCTACCTGTACAGGAGCAAGTGCTCCTGTGAACATTAGTTGTTTTAGATGGGGATAGGTCCAAATCTACACCAAAATGGCGGTCCCAATATAGATGGTGGGGTTGAACTGACTACTGAAGGACTTATGTACACTACTTCTACACCCCCCATGATTATTAATTTTCATAGTAAAGATGTCTTTATCCATCCTGTCACTGTCAGTATCGTGTCTGCTAATTCCCTTGCGTGCCCAGGCCCCCTTAAAACTTAATGACCAAATTTAAAAAAAGAAGTTTTAAATATAGGGTAAGCCAGGCCAACTCTACAAGAACCCGAGAGGAGGATATCATGGTTGACAGAAACAAGCTGAACTCTGTTCCGGAATTCACCTACCTCGGAAGCACTATATTAAGTGATGGACGCATTTGATGCTGAAATACAGAGGAGGATGGCCAAGGCTAGCGCATCTTTCGGCCGACTACGCCAGAGACTCTGGAACAACCACCATGTGTCCATGCGGGTCAAAGGCAAGATCTACCATGCAATCATGCTATCCACCCTACTATACGGAGCCGAGGCCTGGACACTGTACAGACGACAGGTGAAAAAGCTGCATGCCTTCATGATGAGACATCTGCATTCAATCATGAGGCTAACCTGGAAGGACAAAGTGACAAATAAGGAAATACTCAAACGGACGGGGCTGCCCTCTATGGAAGATCTTCTGATCAAAAAGAATCTGGTGGACTGGACACCTCATGAGGATGTCATCAGACAGGCTACCAAAGCAGATCCTCTACTCTCAACTGTCTTCTCGTTACAGAAAGAGAGGGCGCGCTCGTCTCCGGTTCAAGGCTACCATCAAGAGAAACCTGAAGCTGAGAGACATTAAGACCGACTCATGGACATCACACTCACAGCAGAGAGCAAAATGGAGAGCGGCAGTCAAGTAATGAAAGCAGTCTTTGTCGCATCGCGACCGACAGCATGATGATGATGAAGCCAGGCCAGAATAGCAACACAAACGGGGACACTGCAAATGTTCAGTGTCCAGGTTACATCTTTGGACAAGACAATTAAATTAAATCCACAATTTACCTAAATCAACAATTGACTCAATCAATCAACTGACCTAAATCAATCAGATGACTCAAATCAATCAAATGACTCAAATCAATCAAATGACTCAAATCAATCAAATGACCCAAATCAATCAACCGACTCAAATCAATCAAAACATTTTCTGGATTAAGGGAACACGTCCCTGGCGCACACTAACCCATGAGTACTTGAAAATGGAGGGAGGTGACGAGCACACAGCGTGTCACCACACCCACCATCCGACACGAGGTCGTCTTTTCCTTGAATTTCCACTTATCGCACATACGGACCAGTCCCTGTCAGGGCGGTACAGTCCAGTGCGATTACGTGAACAGGCCAAGTAGCTAGCTTGCCTATGGCTCCCACTGCACCCGATGGGTCAGGTTTCCGCTAGGACCTGCCCATGGCTATTTCCACTCCAGTTTCTTGCAAGCAGGAATCAGAGAGGCGCATAATGTAATGAATTATCTCCTCCTCCCCCTCCCCTTACTTGATACTGAGGGTTCACTGCAAGCAGGAATCAGAGGAAAGACTAATTGTCATAATTAACTTCACCACCTTAAATCCCCCCCGTTACTTGTTCCATTTAGGATTGGGCGGGGAGCCTGAATTCCCGATACTTCCAAATCCTGACGAGGCACTCCAGGGTCCCGAGTCAGCTAACCGTGGCCAGTCCGTAAGGCATGGGGTAGGTCACTAGAAACCGTATCATGGCAAGCTCCAGCGGTTCCGAGTGACTCTCACTCCACTTCATAACTGCTGTGGCCAATTGCGACTGGTTAATTATGCCCAAATGAGGAAAAGCATCCCACTTTGAAATTTATGCAGCATCCCTGCTCGTCCCCCTAAATTTGGTTCAGACGGAAAATAAGTGTATATATAACAAGCGGAATACGCACTACCCCTAGTAGGAAGCTCGGAAACCTGTAAATAACTACGCAAATTTATACAGCGTCCCTGCTCATCCCCAAAATTGTTGGTTCAGACGCAACAGACACTGTACAAACATGCTAGCAACCAAATTAACCCTGGGACCTGCAACTCAGGCAAACGTTCCAGCTGCTTCTTCATGACTCGGTGGAGAGTAGGAGGCCATGAGACATTCAAGGCTGGGAGATCCAGCCTCGATGGCACCTGCTGTATGTTCACGGTCTCATGTTTTACTGTCAATGTTTGCAAAAGCCAATCTCTGCCCTCCACCATGCATGCCTACGGCACCTGCAGCAATGTTGGGCTGGCGATCCTCTGATTGATTTGAGGCTTTCTGGCACATCGAATTGTCACATCAATGTGAGGCTCATGGGGTGCAATACTCACACCACCCATGCCCTCCACAGGTGCCACAACGGTTGCAGACACAGTCTTCCGGATCTTTATGATCCAAAGCTTGCAGTCCTCCAGCTTTGTGCCCATTACCAGTGCTGCTTCACAGGCCTGGTAGGTCATCTCCATGGTAGGGTAGCACACGATGGGAAGACTGCCCATGCAAGCTTCCGGATAAAAGCTCGCCTTCCTTCGCATGCTCACCGCTACCACAGACTTCCCCACCACTGTCTGCAAATGTTCAGTGTCCAGTAGCACCGGTAGATACGTCAAATGATAGGCCGAATACGTGTCCTCGCTGACCATCTGCGGGCCCAGCTGGAAGGCAATAGAAGTGTCCGGACCACACACTGCCTGTACCTTAGAGTGTTGGTAGTTCCAGTGCAGATCCAGCCCTCTAAAGCCCACGTCCTGGGTCGCCTCCATCACAAGTGCCAGCTGCGCCTGCTCCAGGAGTTTCTCCGTGAGCATGCCGCGCTCCAGCTGCATCTCCATGCGGTGTTGGAGGGCCCGTTTGGATACGTAATCGTCCACCACACTCTCCAGTTCTTCGACTGGCAGCCTCACGCGCTGCAGCAGCAGCAGCAGCAGCAGATCATTGGAGGTGGCCGTCATGTCTTCTGCTTCGTCCTGAGCTAAGGCCAGCATTCTCTCTAGCACTGAAACGTGCTCCGCTAATTGCAGCTGTATATTACGGGTCCGATTCATGATAGAAAGCATATGCTCTTGGTTATGCTTCAGGGCCTGCATTTGGAGACTGTTTGAGGTAAGAGCCTGTTGCACCTTGTTTAATTGTGCTTGACTAACCGTGCCAAACAGCCAGGACGCTGCTACCCCAACGTCATCAACCAGTCCCCATCTAGGTTGTTTTGCCACCACCTGTTGAACTTCAACAGGAACCTGCTCCAACCTAGCCTGTAGGACACTGAGTTTCATGTTCCAGTGATGAATATTATCATACCACTTGTTTTTTGTCAATTTATCTACATGGTCCCGCACTTGTGAGAACCAGTTCTCCACCGGTGGCCGGTTTAGGGGTGTGATCAATACCACCAGCTGCCACACAGCCGACACCGTCCTCAACTCACCTTGACCTCGGACTAGGACACCATCCTCAGAAAAGAGGTTAGCTGCCCCCCTGACCATCATCCCCCCCATTACTTTGACCAATTATCCCATCACTACCTCTGCCACCTTTACCACCTTGGTCGTCATGCCCTGCACCACGCCTACTGTTACTTTCACCATCCCTACACATGCCATCATTACCCTGGCCACCTGCACCGACCCTTCCTTGGCCACTTATCCCATTACTATCCCCCACTTACCTCCGGATGCAGACCCTTAGGGCCATTGGCCGTACCTTGGCCCTCTTTAGTCCCACTTAGTCCCCCATCAGTGTCATGGTCCAGTGGTCGGGCATCTCTACCCGAATGTCCAGTCGAGGCCTGTCGCCTTTTATGGCCCCAATTCTGCCTGGCGCGGCCTGGGTCACCTGCCTCATTATGGTCAACAAGTGGGGAACCTCTATGTCCATTAGTAGGGACCAATTGGCCCTTCCTCGTGTCACCATCGCATGCTTACTTGGCATGCCTGACCACTGACTTCCAGCACTATGTTGCCCTTGTAATTGCCCTCCTGGCAATTGGCAGTTCCCATCCACATCAAACTGGCCATAGCTGGTGACACATGCATCTGGACATGCCAAATATGACTTAGGTTCAATGGGGTCTGTGTGGCAGGTTGTAAGTGAGTCAGGGTGGCAGGTCGCTAGTCGGTGAACAAGAGTTGTAGCAATAAAGCTCAACTTTATAGCTGTCAATCTTGCATGACTTGTCTTCCCTTTCTTGCTTATGAGTTGTTTCTGGCATTTGGTGGGTGGAGACTGGTAGACAGTTGCCAGGATCCGCCTGATAGTGTGAGTAAGATGAGTAGCTGAGACGGCCAACCAGTTATTCTTCACTATGATTTAGTTTGACCAGTATCAGGGAATCTGACTAACCACCATGGTTAGTCACACACCTTATTACATTTAAGTAAAGTAAAGTAACTTATTAACGTGTATCTTTGCAGATGCCCTTGACGACGCGGTAGAGGATGTTGAATCACCCGTACCTGAGAACATGTGATCTCGTCACCGCACTATTGCACAACGGTGAGATTGCGTGGCCACTTCGCGTGTGTGCGTTTGTGGGTGGGTGTGGGCACGCGTGTGTGCGTGCGTGTGGGTGTGTGCATATGTGTTTGTGTGTGCGCGCGCGTGTGTGGGCACGCGTGTGCGTGCGTGCGGGTGCGTGCATATGTGTTTGTGTGCGCATGTGTTTGTGTGTGCGCGCGGGTGTGTGGGCACGCGTGTGTGCGCATGTGTTTGTGTGCACTCATGTGTTTGTGTGTGCGCGTGTGTGTGTATGTGGGCGTGTGTGCTTAGGGGTGGGCTTGGGGTGTTGTGTGTGTGTGTGCGCGTGTGTGTGTGTGGGCATGTGTGTGTGTGGGCATGCGTGTGTGCTCGTGTGTGTTTGTATGTGCGTGTTTGTTCGTGTGTATGTGGGCGTGTGTGCTTGGGTGCTGTTCTTGGGGGTGTCACCGGGTGCTTGGCCCAGTAACAATGTCATGGACAGTGAGTGCTGGTTGGACGTCCCTCACCCTTATGTCATGGACAGTGAGGGTTAGACATCCCTCACCCTTATGTCATGGACAGTGAGGGTTAGATGTCCCTCACCCTTATGTCATGACAATGAGGGTTAGACATTCCTCACCCTTATGTCAGGGACAGTGAGTGCTGGTTGGACGTCCCTCACCCTTATGTCATGGACAGTGAGGGTTAGACATCCCTCACCCTTATGTCATGGACAGTGAGGGTTAGATGTCCCTCACCCTTATGTCATGACAATGAGGGTTAGACATTCCTCACCCTTATGTCAGGGACAGTGAGTGCTGGTTGGACGTCCCTCACCCTTATGTCATGGACAGTGAGGGTTAGACATCCCTCACCCTTATGTCATGGACAGTGAGGGTTAGATGTCCCTCACCCTTATGTCATGGACAATGAGGGTTAGACGTCCCTCACCCTTATGTCATGGACAGTGAGTGCTGGTTGGACGTCCCTCACCCTTATGTCATGGACAGTGAGGGTTAGACGTCCCTCACCCTTATGTCAGGGACAGTGAGGCTGAGACATCCCTCACCCTTATGTCATTGACAGTGAGTGCTGGTTGGACGTCCCTCACCCTTATGTCATTGTCAGTGAGTGCTGGTTGGACGTCCCTCACCCTTATGTCATTGTCAGTGAGTGCTGGTTGGACGTCCCTCACCCTTATGTCATTGACAGTGAGTGCTGGTTGGATGTCTCTCACCCTTATGTCATTGTCAGTGAGTGCTGGTTGGACGTCCCTCCCCTTATGTCATTGTCAGTGAGTGCTGGTTGGACGTCCCTCACCCTTATGTCATTGACAGTGAGTGCTGGTTGGACGTCCCTCACCCTTATGTCATTGACAGTGAGTGCTGGTTGGACGTCCCTCACCCTTATGTCATTGACAGTGAGTGCTGGTTGGACGTCCCTCACCCTTATGTCATTGACAGTGAGTGCTGGTTGGACGTCCCTCACCCTTATGTCATTGACAGTGAGTGCTGGTTGGACGTCCCTCACCCTTATGTCATTGTCAGTGAGTGCTGGTTGGACGTCCCTCACCCTTATGTCATTGACAGTGAGTGCTGGTTGGACGTCGCTCACCCTTATGTATTGGACAGTGAGTGCTGGTTGGACGTCGCTCACCCTTATGTCATGGACAGTGAGTGCTGGTTGGACGTCGCTCACCCTTATGTCATTGACTGATTGATTGATTGATTGGTGGTTGCTTTACGCCGTGTCGGCAGCATAGGCCATATTCACGGCGAGAAATGTTTGTTTTTTGTTCAAACCATCGCTTTTACATGTAAAAGCAGACAATCAATTATGTGCCAATAGACACTCATTAAATTAGAAAGCTCACAATCATATATTTGTGGTCAAGGGAAACAAATTCCCATAGAAAAAGAAAAGTTTTATTAATAATTGATAGAATCTATTTAGTAAACTATATGAGGTGGTACAGTCCAGCTGCCCTCAAAAAGGCTAAAATGTTTTCCTGTTTTACCTTAGTAAAAAGGTCATGCATACTGTCTGCAGTGTAGAACTGTTGGCGCAGGGCCAAAAAATCAACACAACTTAGTAAAATGTGTTTGAGTGTCAGCGGGGACTGACACCCAATACATTCAGGGGGAGGTTCCCCCTTGAGCAGAAAAGCATGTGTAAGCCACGAGTGGCCAATACGGCAGCGGCTAAGGACCACTTGGTCCCGCCGACCTCCCGCATGAGTCTGTGGTGGCTTTCCCACAGATGGTTCAATTTCTTTAAGTTTATTAATGTTTTCATCCCACTCATGTTGCCATTTGGATTTTATGTGGGTGGCTATTAGTGGTTTCAGATCAGAGTGAGGGATCAGACACGGTTCAAGATCACAGTTCAGCGCCTTCTTCGCAGCCCGATCAGCTCGTTCGTTTCCTTGTACAGGGATGAAAGATCTCCGCGATTTTGCGGATTTCCGGGATTTTTCCTGTAGCTATAAATGTATACTAATAAGTTGCGCCCGTCCTGATATGACCTTAGATTTGCCAGGATGTAAAAAAAACAAAAACCAACCAACCAATACGTTGTTTCACGCGGCACCGTTATAGTATACTAATATGTGGTGCAAATGCCGCAGCACTAGCAGCATATACTACTAATGCCTTCACGGCGCAGCACTATCAGCGTATACTGATATGTGGTGCAAACGCTGCAGCACTAGCAGCGTATACTATTAATACATGCTTCAAACGGTGCAGCACTATCAGCGTATACCAATATGTATGAAACCTGACTTCCGGGAATTTTCAGCGATTCCCTGACAATGCTAAGCCTGTGGGAGAATATCAGCATTTCCGCTTTTTTTCCCGGAGACCACTTTCATCCCTGCTTATATGCGGCATGGCCAGGCACCCAGCACAGGTGGATGTCATACCCATCCGTTGTCAGTTGGTTTATTTTATAAATGACCATTGCTAGAATAGGGTGATTCGTTTTAAGTCCAGCAACAGCCAGGAGGCAAGAGAACGAATCACTGTATATAACATAGTTAGTGTGGTTGGATACCTCGATACACTTCAACGCGAGAAGGAGTGCTCGGGCTTCTGCAGTCAAAATCGAGCTCTGATCGGGCAAACATACACCAAATTTTTCCTGTCGGCAGACTGCCGCAGCAGCTACCCGGCTTTGGTCTTTCGAACCATCAGTGTATATGGAGAGGTGGTCTGCAAACTGGCCTTGAATCTCTGCATGCAGTCCTTGGTACTCGAGTGGATGTGTCCCAGACTTCCTCAGTTCGGTGAGTCGGAGGATAACCGATGGCTTTCTCAACGACCACGGGGGATGTTCTGGGACTTTGGCATCCTCCAACACATTCAAATCCATGCCCAAGGCCTCCAAATGAGGTTTCATTTGGAGCCTCAGTGGCCGGATGTAATTCGGCCTGGCTTGATACCTGGATTCGTCATGTTGCTCGAATAGACAATTGTGTGCAGAATTCAATGCATTAGTTTTTATCTTGACTACATATTGCATGGCCAGTTTGATTCTCATATTGTTAAGTGATGGTTCATTGGCTTCGACATAAAGGCTCTGAACCAGTGAGGTGCGGAAGGCCCCAAGGGCCAGGCGCAGTCCCTGGTGGTGGATCGTATCTAGCAGCCCAATATATGATTTCCTTGCGGAACCGTATACTATGCTGCCGTAATCCACTCATGACCGAACCAAGGTTCTGTACACGGAGAGCAGAACATCTCTGTCCGGGAGCTGGACAGCACCCTCAGAATATCCAGCGCTTTCAGGCATCTTGTTTTCAGGTACTTTATATGTGGCACAAAAGACAGTTTTGCTTCGAGAATGAGACCCAGAAATTTGGTTTTCTCAACGACTTTAATGGGATCCCGATCCAGGGTCAGCTCCGGTTCCGCATACATTCTACGCAGGAGGCAGAAGTGCATGCAGACTGTTTTGGTCTTGGAAAATTTGAAACTGTTCA
Source organism: Branchipolynoe longqiensis (assembly GCA_030323885.1). Classification (NCBI taxonomy): domain Eukaryota; kingdom Metazoa; phylum Annelida; class Polychaeta; order Phyllodocida; family Polynoidae; genus Branchipolynoe; species Branchipolynoe longqiensis. The sequence continues at coordinate 4,976 of CM059187.1, read as the reverse complement.
GAACTGACCATCGATGGATCCCATTTATGCTTGGTTGTAGCTGTCTCTCTATGACATTCATGTTAGCGCCGCTGTAATATAAAACAAAGTCGTCCACGAAAAGACTACAGGAGACCCAGTTCCTGTGAGTGTAGGCTGGAATAGGTAGTCTTGACACGGACGCGGAAATGCCTGAAGGCTAGAAAGTTCTTGATGAAAATTGGCCATGCTGCCACGCTGTGTCATAGGCTTTTTCGAGGTCGAAAAAGACAGCCACAACGTGCTCCTTCTTAAGGAAAGCATCTCGTATGAAGGTCTCCATGCGCACCAAATGGTCGAGGGTGCTGCGGCCCCGTCAGAAGCCACATTGAAGGTTGGACAGGTGGTGTCCTGACTCCAGTAGCCAGACGAGGCGGTTGTTTACCATGCACACCATGGTTCTACAGATGCAGCTTGTGAGGGCTATGGGACGATAGTTGTGTGCTTCACTCTGGTCTTTACCAGGTTTGGGAATCGGTATTACTGTCACCTGCCGCCAAGAAGCGGGGACGACACCCGACTCCCAGATGTTGTTGAAGAGTTGAAGCAACAGTCTCTGCATGTTCAGGGAGATGTTTAAAAAATTGATAATGAATTCCATCAGGACCAACTGCTGTGTCATGCGAGCTTTCCAAAGAAGACCTCAACTCACCCATACTGAATGGGGAGGTGTAGTGCTCCTCGCCATCGGAAGAAAAGTCCAAGAGCTTTCGCTCTTGGCGTTCCTTGACGGCCCGAAAGCCCAGGAGGCAGTTTGCCAAAGATGAGTTTCCAGCAACGGTGCGAGCCAATTCTTCACTTATTTTGTCGAGTGATGTGAGAATGGTGCCGTTGTGTTTCAAGTGCTGGACTACAGAAGAATCACCTCCCCTTCATTTGATTCTCCTGATCATTGTCCATACTTTGCCCAACGGCGTGTGCATGGTGATGCTAGAAACAAATTGTCTCCAACACTGCCTGCGCGCTTCTTTGATTGTTCTGCGAGCGCGAGTGCGCAGAATTCTAAAGAGCGCCAGATTTTCAGCAGTCGGTCTCCTGTCGAATTTACGCTAAGCTTTTTTTCGTTCCTTAATAGCCCTCCTACAGCCATCATCTAACCATGGAGGCGTCAAACGCTTGGGAGTTGCCGAGGTCTTCGGAACAGTTTTCTCTGCGATCCATCTCAGCATCTCAGTGAAGGCATCGATGTCACTGATGTCTGGAGTGAACTCCTAGCGACATAGGGTCTGGAAGGTGGGCCAGTCAGCTTTACAAAGCCGCCAGCTCCTCTCTCACTCTACGGGAGATGCACCCCCGCAATTAAGAATAATTGGGAAGTGGTCGCTCCCGCAGAGGTCATCCCAGACCAGAGGTCATTGACAGTGAGTGCTGGTTGGACATCCCTCACCCCTATGTCAGGGACAGTGAGTGCTGGTTGGACGTCCCTCACCCTTATGTCTTGGACAATGAGTGCTGGTTGGACGTCCGTCACCCTTATGTCATGGACAGTGCTGGTTGGACGTCCCTCACCCTTATGTCATGGACAGTGAGGGTTGGAGGTCCCTCACCCTTATGTCATGGACAGTGAGTGCTGGTTGGATGTCCCTCACCCTTATGTCATGGACAGTGAGTGCTGGTTGGACGTCCCTCACCCTTATGTCATTGACAGTGAGTGCTGGTTGGATGTCTCTCACCCTTATGTCATTGTCAGTGAGTGCTGGTTGGACGCCCTCACCCTTATGTCATTGACAGTGAGTGCTGGTTGGATGTCTCTCACCCTTATGTCATTGACAGTGAGTGTGTGTTGGACGTCCTCACCCTTATGTCATTGTCAGTGAGTGCTGTTGGACGTCCCTCACCCTTATGTCATTGTCAGTGAGTGCTGGTTGGACGTCCCTCACCCTTATGTCATTGACAGTGAGTGCTGGTTGGATGTCTCTCACCCTTATGTCATTGTCAGTGAGTGCTGGTTGGACGTCCCTCACCCTTATGTCATTGACAGTGAGTGCTGGTTGGACGTCCCTCACCCTTATGTCATTGACAGTGAGTGCTGGTTGGACGTCCCTCACCCTTATGTCATTGACAGTGAGTGCTGGTTGGACGTCCCTCACCCTTATGTCATTGTCAGTGAGTGCTGGTTGGACGTCCCTCACCCTTATGTCATTGACAGTGAGTGCTGGTTGGATGTCTCTCACCCTTATGTCATTGTCAGTGAGTGCTGGTTGGACGTCCCTCACCCTTATGTCATTGACAGTGAGTGCTGGTTGGACGTCCCTCACCCTTATGTCATTGACAGTGAGTGCTGGTTGGAGGTCCCTCACCCTTATGTCATTGACAGTGAGTGCTGGTTGGACGTCCCTCACCCTTATGTCATTGACAGTGAGTGCTGGTTGGACGTCCCTCACCCTTATGTCATTGACAGTGAGTGCTGGTTGGATGTCTCTCACCCTTATGTCATTGACAGTGAGTGCTGGTTGGACGTCTCTCACCCTTATGTCATTGACACTGAGTGCTGGTTGGACGTCCCTCGCCCTTATGTCATTGACAGTGAGGGCTGGTTGGACGTCCCTCACCCTTATGTCATTGACAGTGAGTGCTGGTTGGACATCCCTCGCCCTTATGTCATGGACAGTGAGTGCTGCTTGGACTTTCCTCACCCTTATGTTATGGACAGTGAGTGCTGGTTGGATGTCCCTCACCCTTATGTCATTGACGTTGAGTGCTGGTTGGACGTCCCTCACCCTTTTGTCATGCACAGTGAGTGCTGCTTGGACATTCCTCACCCTTATGTCATTGACAGTGAGTGCTGGTTGGAGGTCCCTCACCCCTATGTCAGGGACAGTGAGTGCTGGTTGGACGTCCCTCACCCTTATGTCATTGACAGTGAGTGCTGGTTGGACGTCCCTCACCCTTATGTCATTGACAGTGAGTGCTGGTTGGACGTCCCTCACCCTTATGTCATTGACAGTGAGTGCTGGTTGGACGTCCCTCACCCTTATGTCATTGACAGTGAGTGCTGGTTGGATGTCTCTCACCCTTATGTCATTGTCAGTGAGTGCTGGTTGGACGTCCCTCACCCTTATGTCATTGTCAGTGAGTGCTGGTTGGATGTCCCTCACCCTTATGTCATTGACAGTGAGTGCTGGTTGGACGTCCCTCACCCTTATGTCATTGTCAGTGAGTGCTGGTTGGATGTCTCTCACCCTTATGTCATTGTCAGTGAGTGCTGGTTGGACGTCCCTCACCCTTATGTCATTGTCAGTGAGTGCTGGTTGGACGTCCCTCACCCTTATGTCATTGTCAGTGAGTGCTGGTTGACGTCTCTCACCCTTATGTCATTGTCAGTGAGTGCTGGTTGGACGTCCCTCACCCTTATGTCATTGCAGTGAGTGGTTGGACGTCCCTCACCCTTATGTCATTGACAGTGAGTGCTGGTTGGATGTCTCTCACCCTTATGTCATTGACAGTGAGTGCTGGTTGGACGTCCCTCACCCTTATGTCATGGACAGTGAGTTGCTGTTGGACGTCCCTCACCCTTATGTCATTGACAGTGAGTGCTGGTTGGAGTCCTCCCTGTTGTGAGTGCTGGTTGGACGTCCCTCACCCTTATGTCATTGACAGTGAGTGCTGGTTGGATGTCCCTCACCCTTATGTCATTGACAGTGAGTGCTGGTTGGACGTCCCTCACCCTTATGTCATTGACAGTGAGTGCTGGTTGGACGTCCCTCACCCTTATGTCATTGACAGTGAGTGCTGGTTGGATGTCCCTCACCCTTATGTCATTGACAGTGAGTGCTGGTTGGACGTCCCTCACCCTTATGTCATTGTCAGTGAGTGCTGGTTGGACGTCCCTCACCCTTATGTCATTGACAGTGAGTGCTGTTGGATGTCTCGGCGTGGTGGTTGGACGTCCCTCACCCTTATGTCTGGACAGTGAGTGCTGGTTGAGGCTCACCTTGATTGACAGTGAGTGCTGGTTGGATGTCCCTCACCCTTATGTCATTGACAGTGAGTGCTGGTTGGACGTCCCTCACCCTTATGTCATTGTCAGTGAGTGCTGGTTGGACGTCCCTCACCCTTATGTCATTGACAGTGAGTGCTGGTTGGATGTCTCTCACCCTTATGTCATTGTCAGTGAGTGCTGGTTGGACGTCCCTCACCCTTATGTCATTGTCAGTGAGTGCTGGTTGGATGTCTCTCACCCTTATGTCATTGACAGTGAGTGCTGGTTGGATGTCCCTCACCCTTATGTCATTGTCAGTGAGTGCTGGTTGGACGTCCCTCACCCTTATGTCATTGTCAGTGAGTGCTGGTTGGACGTCCCTCACCCTTATGTCATTGACAGTGAGTGCTGGTTGGATGTCTCTCACCCTTATGTCATTGTCAGTGAGTGCTGGTTGGACGTCCCTCACCCTTATGTCATTGTCAGTGAGTGCTGGTTGGATGTCCCTCACCCTTATGTCATTGACAGTGAGTGCTGGTTGGATGTCCTTCACCCTTATGTCATTGTCAGTGAGTGCTGGTTGGACGTCCCTCACCCTTATGTCATTGTCAGTGAGTGCTGGTTGGACGTCCCTCACCCTTATGTCATTGACAGTGAGTGCTGGTTGGATGTCTCTCACCCTTATGTCATTGTCAGTGAGTGCTGGTTGGACGTCCCTCACCCTTATGTCATTGTCAGTGAGTGCTGGTTGGACGTCCCTCACCCTTATGTCATTGACAGTGAGTGCTGGTTGGACGTCCCTCACCCTTATGTCATTGTCAGTGAGTGCTGGTTGGACGTCCCTCACCCTTATGTCATTGACAGTGAGTGCTGGTTGGACGTCCTCACCCTTATGTCATTGTCAGTGAGTGCTGGTTGGACGTCCCTCACCCTTATGTCATTGACAGTGAGTGCTGGTTGGATGTCTCTCACCCTTATGTCATTGTCAGTGAGTGCTGGTTGGACGTCCCTCACCCTTATGTCATTGTCAGTGAGT